>PVIW01008329.1:0-62311 GCA_004026585.1 Noctilio leporinus
CCTCCCCCACTGTAAAATGTAAAATGTAAGCCTGAATTATTTAGTCTTTAAGAGAGGCTGACGTGTGCTGCAGACACTGGCTGTGCTTCCTGGGCAAAAAACACTTTGCCTTTGTGATTTGCATGTGTTTCTCTTAAATCGAAGCAAATGGAATTATGTTCAAATGGTGGCCATAGAGCTGCAAACATTAAAAATGAGAATTCTCAGCCAGGAAGGGGCAAGTGAAAAATCTTCCCTAGCCCCTCTCTTGCCAGTGAAAATGTAAGGCATTATAGTATTATGAGAATGCATCTTTTAAAATCCGCCCCTCCAACAGTGAGTGAGTATAGCTTCAGAGCGGGGTGGAGGACAGCAGGAAATGGCAATTTTCAGCATTTACCACTTCCTAGGAACAGGGACTTAGAGAAAATCAGCTTCATGGAACATTTGGGCCCACCATTGACATTATTTGTGATTTCTGAGACTGGATTTTCTCTGGCCAGAACTTCCTGTAAAATGGAGAGTTGCCAGTGTTCTAGCATAACTCTTCTTTTAAATGCCCATTGCAGTAGATACCTGCTAAGTATGCCTCTGATATGCTAAACTTCAAAACCAGGCAGGAGGGAATGGGAGCCCATGAAACTTAAAGCAAATGAGAATTCTTTGCAAATTATCATATGCTAAAAATACATAATCACTAGTTGATCATTCTTTTACAGTCTTTAGCAAGCTGTTCAGAATGTTCAGAGTATTTGTCATTTTTCTGTGGCATTTTCTGTATCACTGAATACTTTGTTTCTTGCTTAATTGTGTGCCTGTTGTTGCTTCTCAACCATAGTCCTTTAGCTCTCGGTCTCTTTTTCTCCTAGGAGAGTGCTTTATTCATAGCTACTGTTATATAATTATTATTAAATGAATGCATTTCCACAAAACATGGATGTTTGTTTTTCTTCTTCAAATTCAGCTACTAATGAATTAATATATCTAGCTGCGCAAACATAAAGCTGCCACATGGAAAATAAAAGACCAAAATCACAGAATCATAAAGGACCTGTGAGATTTCAGTTTAACCTGTTTATTTTACAAATGAGCAATTGCAGCTGATAGAGATCAAACGACTTGCCCAAAGTCCCGGAGCTAGCAGATGAGTCAGCCATCCACCTTAGTAGTACATCGATTAGCCACATATAAACTGACATTGCTGACGATAGTTGTAACTACCTATCATCGGACATTTAAATTTCATCCATCTCTATGCCCTTAATTTTCCTTGGGGAGAACATTTAATTGATTTTTAATTTCATCACCTCTGAATTTGAGGCTAATTAATTGCTTAGTTCCCTCTATCTACTTTCTGAAAGTTCTTAACGACACTTTCAAGAAAACAGACCTGAACAGTCCGTCTGTGCTCCCAGGTTGGACAGAATGACGGTGGGTAGGAGACTGATTGTACAAATAGACTGTGGCCTGACCATCTATTGCACTAGAATGCTGACCCCTAATTTCAGCAACCAGTACAGGGAGCCGTACTGTAACCCCTGTGGCAGCTGGCCATAACTAGCCAGGACTTGATCAATGACAGACACTTGGCTATTTGTCTTGGTTTCCAACTTAGATGCAGCCTGATAAAGCCCAGGATGCTCCCCAGACCAGCCACAGGGGATGCTGGTTGCTAGTAAGTGCCTCCTACAGCTTTCCATATGCCAGCAGCCTCAAGTCAGGGCTTCCTTGAAGCATCCCCCTCTTTTTTTAACTACAGGGCTTTCCCACCCCTCTGCCTGTCTTTGAGTCTCTGCTAAATGCAGGTGGTGATATCTGACTTTCTTGCTCTTAGAAACTTTGCATAAATAGCCTTTGCTTATTTTCATCTGTGTGTGCTTCAGTCCCCTGGAAGAAGAGCCGCAAAACCAGCCCTGCCGACTTCAATGAATGTTCTTCCTGGTTATGAGATTGTACAGACAGCTGTAATCTGCATTATGGTATTTAAAAAATGTCCATTGCCTCTCCCTTATCAAAAGAATGTATGAAAAACTTGGTTGATATCCTGGCTGAAAGTGACATATATTCCATCAGTGCCTGTTTCTGTCCTTTCACCCGGGGTAACCTGCCAAGGCAGGACAGCAGCTTGGCGTGGCTCAGAGGCACCATGGCGTTGTTTTCTGAAAGTTCATAAAACTTGCCTTTAATAATCTATTTAGAATTTGGCAAGGAGGATATGTTAAGCATCATATTTTCTTTAGTGGAATCTATCCTTTTTCTCTTATTTTGAAAATCAGGATTTAAAAAAAATTCTCCATTATTTCCCAGTATAGATTTCAGGTCTGAAGTCACAACTAAGGTTCCTAATTTGCCAGCCAAGGTGTGTCTTTCCTTTGAATGTCAGAAGGCAATTGACTTAATTAAAAACATGAAATTACCTTATTTTAGGGCCCATCTTGGACGTCAGTTCCGTTTGCACAGTGACATTGCCAAGGTGGTACCTTAATGGGGTGAGAGGTTGGGGATTTGGTCCTTTGAAGTATCTATTTGCCCAGCTTCACCCCGAAGGTTTTGATGTGATCAGTTGACATTTCTTCAACGTTAAGTGAAAAACTATGCAAACATTATGACATTCCCCACCATTTTTAAACCTATCGAACCCCAAAAGCCCTTTAAGGAATAAAGTGTTAACGTGTGTAACACTTACTTAGAGCATAGCCCGGCTCCAAGTTGTCACCCAGTGCTGACTGCTGGAAATGGAAATCCTGGAGCCCCTACTCTTTCTCCATCATGTTTGCTTCACCCCTTACACACCTTGAACATGTCCAGCTCTTTCCCACCTTTGGAATTTACCCCCACAGTTCCTTTTGCTGGAGACTGCTTTCTCTTCTTTTTGCCTGGCTCATTTCTCCTCATCTTTCAGCTGTCTCTTAAACATCACTTCCTCCAGGAGGCCTTCTAAAACTCCAGTCTAAATTAGGGCCCCCATTTTGTTATCTTAGACCAGAAGTCAGTAAATATCTTCTGTGAAGTGCCCACTAGTAAATGTGTTTTATTTTTTTAAAAGATTTTATTCATTATTTTTAGAGAGAGGGGGCGGGGAGGAAGAAAGGGAGAGAAATATCAATGTATGGTTGCCTTTCACCTGCCTCCAGCTGGGGAGCTGGCTGGAGACCTGGCTTGCTCTGGCTGGAGAATCCAACCAGTGACACTTGGGTTCACTCAATCCACTGAGACACACCAGCCAGGGCCATAAATGCTTTAGACTTTGCAGGCCATACAGGTGACTACCTAAGTCTGCTGCTGTAATGCAAGGGTAGTTATAGATATTTTGTAAATGAGTGGGTGGACTGTGTTCCAATTATTTGCAAAAACAAGTGGTGGACTTCTGGCTGCAGTTTGCCCACCCATTTTAGATTCCTGTGTAGTTTTTCTACACTGTATGGTTAGGCAATTATTTGTGTATTATCTGTCTCCCTTTGGACTGAAATTTGTTTATTACCAGGCCTGACTGGTGTCTATTTCTACATCTACAAGACAAGCACAGTACTAGGCACATAACAGCTACTTAATAAGCATTTATTGAATGAATGAATGAGTGAATGAATGAATGAATGAGTGAAATGGAAATGCAACAGGCATTGGGATCTGCCTTCTGTCTTCTACACTGTCCTCAGTCAGTTTGCCAAAGCTTTTCCTTATCTTTTAGCTCTGAATATTCCTTGAAAATAAAATCCTCAGTGGTCTTTAGCCTTGATCTCCTTCTCCCCCAAAATCTAGATCCTCCAGGATTAATCTGTCTTCCCAAGCTTGGGTCACTCCTCTGGTAATTACTTGGGTCAGGCAGCTAGATGGGAATTTGTGATCCCTTCTTCTCTAATTAAAACATAGCTGTGGAATTTTGTGTGTGCTGTCATAAAAAATGAACTCATGTTGTGAGCCTGATGGCATTCATATTTAGGGAGGAACACTTGGCCATGTCAGATTGTCATTAGTGTGATTTGGGGGAAGGGAAAAAAAACCCAAAACCCCAGCCACCACCTAGCAACTCTACCCCAAACATTTCAAGATGTAATGATTTTTTTTTTTTAAATAACCAAACAAGTTTGTTTTGCTCAACCTCTCAAGCCTGTAGATATGATCCTTATTTTTATAGGCACCTAGTTTCTGAAATTACATTTTGGGACATGCTAACCCTGGTTGTGGGATTTTTCCCCCTCATGACTGCCCCACATTTGAGGCTGCCCACACACCTGAGTCCACAGAGGCAGGAGCGAGCGGGGATGCAGAACAGCCCGCCAGCGAAGTCAGCGATGGTGGGCTCGACATTCTTTGCCCTTCTCATTTTCAGGGAGTCGCTGAACCTCAGGCATTTTCCAAAGTCTCGGATGTAGAACTACTTCCCGTGACCAGGAAGTTAAAGGCTAGTTTAGGTTATGAGCAGTTTGTTCACACGCTTTGCTGGTGAAAACCTTTTATTTCCAGGAGGTTACACCTGTGGCTCTTGTCCTGTCCAGCCTGCGGGTGTTTGAGAGGCCCCAGGACGTTGCTGGCAGGCAGAGCGGCCAGGCCCAGGGGCCCAGGGACAAGGGCTATGGAAGAAGACTAGGGAAGGGTAGGCCCTGGAATAACAGTGTTTTGTTCAATGTTGTTTTGTTATAATATTGATAAGGGGAAAACATTGATTTCTGGCCAGAACTTTCTGTGCGGACTTGGCATGTCCTCCCCATCTTTGAGGGTCTTCTCTGGGGACTCCTGTTTCCCCCCACATCCCAAAGATGTGCACGTGAGGGGAATTATGTCTTAGTGTTCCTGTGTGAGTGAGTGTGGAGGGCAGGTATGAGTGGCCCTGTAATGGAAGGGCATCCTGTCCAGGGTGGGGGTCCCACCTTGCTCCCTGAGCTGCCAGGATGGGTAGGCCAGGCTGTGGCCACCTGCAGCCCTGGGCTGGAATAAGCGGGTTGGAAAATCTTTACTTGTTTTTGTTCACCTTCTTAAATGTGTGTGTGTACCTCACAACTTATTTCAATGTTTAATATTAGAAGTGTTTTTTGTTATTTAGAAGTGTGGTGATGTTTTTGTGATCAGAAATGTGCTGTAGGAGTTTAACTTTTGTTTATATCAGCCAATGGTAAAATAGGCTTTATTATCCTTTGTTTTGCTTAAATTTGCAGTTTCCAAGAACCTACTAGCAACATTAAGTGAGGACTTTCTGGGTACTTGTCGGGATTCAGTTGCAGAAAGCAGAGGCTCCTGTTTGAGCACAGGGTGTCTCAGTCAGTTGGGGCTGCTGTAGCAAAATAGCATAGACATTTATTTCTCCTGGTTCTGGAGGCTGGGAAGTCCAAGGTGAAGGTGCCAGCAGGTCAGCGTCTGGTGTCTGACTCTGTTCTTGGCTTGCAGAATAGCAGCCTTCTCATTGTGTCCTCACCTGGTGGGGAGGGAGCGCTCTCTTCTCTTCTTCAGTTTATGAAAACACCAGCCTCATCGTGGGGACCTACCCTCCTGACCTTATCTAAACCTGTTCACCCCTCCCTACCCCCAAAGGCCCCACCTCCAAATCTCCCTGCTTTTTGAACAAGAACATTCTAATTTTGTTTTGGACTCTACAAATTTTGTAGCCAGCCTTGAATAAATCTAATACTCCTAATACCTCCATGATGAGGGGAGCCCCACTTCTGCCTGTCCTGCTTATTCAAGGCTCAGCAGAATCAGGAGGAGTCTGGGAAATGTAGCCTGTATCTGGCTCCACCCTTACACCTGGGCATGAGACAGACACCCTGTGAAAGGCCTGAGAGGAGGAGCCAGCAGTCCTGAACAGGGCGGTGACCTAGTAAGACCAAGGAAAAGGGGAGTAAGGAGTGAAGAGAGTGTGGAAAATTTGGGAGCAGGGTTGAATTTATCTTCAAAGCTCCTGGTTTGAGCAGCTCCTAGGTACGGCTTCCCTCCGTGGCCTGGAGATGAGTGTTGCTCAGACTTAGAAAGCGAGAGGGGAGTGTATTTAAAAATGAAGATATATGGGTCCTGACCCTCAAAGATTAAGATGCTAAAATCCTGTGGTGGTATCCAGAGGTTAAATCAGGGGATTCCCTGCAGACTAAGACATGGTTCAGATGGATCCTGTCTTCCATGTCCCACAGGCCACCTGTCCTACCCACATGGTTTCAAACCTAGCATGTTTGCTCTCCTCCTTTTGCATTTTTCTTGTGGCTGTTTTTCTTTCTCTATTAACTTCTTCATTGGTAGAGGAAAGCCAAGTATTTCTTATGAGAGCTCTAGTAAACCTAGGATATTGAGGATAAATGCTTAGGTGAGACAATGAAGTTATTTGTGCAGTTTGGGTTGAATTTTTTCAACATTCATTGGCCCCTATAAAGTCCCTATCAGTGGGGATGTTGAATTGTAAATGCACGGCTTCTGCCCTGTAGGAATTCTCAGCCTCACAGGGAAGCTTTGCTCTTCCCCTCTTGCCAGGTTCAAGCAGTGGGGAGAATGATGTCTATTTAGGGGGGTTGGCGGGGGGGAAGAAGAAGGAAACACATTTGCAGATCACACTTGGATTCTGGGACAACTGCTCTTAATTTCCTGAATGCAGGGTGCTGAGCTGAATCTGTAATGCCCTTCATGGTTGACGAACGTTCGTCACCCCCTGGAGAACTGAACTCAGCTAGCTGTGACGTTCCAGCTCAGGAAACTTGACTTTTGAACTTCCAGGAACTGAGCCAGGGTGTTTATTCTCTATGGGTCCTACCATTCACAGCTCTGCTAACAAATGGTCGTTGGCCTTCTGGGTTAAAAGTCTCCTCCTACCGGTGTGGTTTCCACCTGGAGGGAACAGGATTTCCCTTTCTGGGAGGTACTTCAGTAAATGGGGGCGGGGGTGGGGTGGGAATGGCTCTGAAGTTGCCATGCAAGGGGGAGATTCATGACCTAAACCCCAAGTAGAGACAGAAGCCTTTCTTCTGACAGGGAAGCACATCTGTGGCCCAGGTGGCCTCTAACTGATGGTGTGTGGAGAAGCCAGCTCCTTCCTATCAGCTGTAGCCATTTCAGCCACCTTGTCCCATTCATATTCCTGTTGAATTCTTCTGTACCACCTTGCTAGCCTTCTGGGCTGCCCTTCGGCCGGTGTTCACCTACTGTCATCAGTTGTTCACTCCCTATGCAAAGACAAAGGAAATTTGTTATTTGCTGGTGCAAACTGGGTAGCTTTATCTGTGCTCTAACCAGATCTCTGAGAGGTGTATTCTACTGTCTTTTTTTTTCCTTTTAGTTTTATTTTATTGTTACTGTATTACATTTATCCCATTTCCCCCCACTGCTCTCCCCTGCTCCACCTTCCCCCCATGCCTTCTCCCATAGTCAGTCCTACATGTTGTCCATGTCCGTGGGTCATCCATGTTAGTTCCTTCTACTGTCAGTATACCTGAAACAGTTACCTGGACATAATGTCAGTGTTGGAATCGTTATTAAACAATGGCACCAACTTCTGCTAGTACCCAGTGCGTATGTTACTATGCTACATGCGAGGGAGGAGAAGCCACACTCATAGTCCAGTCATTGAAGAGTTTACATTAAAATAGGAATTGCTATAAAACATGTGAATTTGTAAGTTATAGAACATCTGTCTATGCAAGAACTCTAGTCACTTTCCTTGGTAAAGGATAATCACTTATTAGCTTCAGAAAGACTTCGTTCATGTCTTGATTGTCTGTGTCACCACATGAAAGCAGTAGCTGAACTGGGTCCCTGCTGTGAAAATGAAAATACTTAGGGATATTCAATTGCTTTTCTATTATTCATGTGCATCATTGGAGGCCATCATGGTAGAGCATCTGCTCAAAGCATGTGATTATGTGTGGGCTCCTACTTCAGCCTGAGATGGTTTCATTTCCTACAGCTGCTCTCCAGCATGATCAAACATGAACAATGCAGATATTTTGTCCATTAAGAGCTCCCAAGATGCACCATTTTGTGCTTTGTTGAAACGGAACCAAAGAGAACAAAGGACCGCGAGATCCAGAACAGTTTTAACTGATGTTTCCTTAGTACCTACTATGTGCCAAGCCCTGTTACATATCTCAGGAAGCACATGTTTTCAAAAGAAGCAGAATATGTTTTGGCTAGTCTATTCTCTGAGAGTTAGGGCACCTTGATGAAGAATTAAATCCTTGGGTGCTCTTTTTGAATTTGCCATAGATGCTGATAAATGTTTATTGTTATAGTGCAACCCCAAATGTATACAATCTGTATAATACCTCCTGGTTTGTAGGAATGAAGGCAAGATGGGAGACCTAAAAGGAGAAGAAAGATTCTGTACTGATGAATTCCAAAAACACTTTGATTTAGGTTGTCTATTGAATCTCTGCAGCCTGGAGCCTGCCCTAGCTTGGTTGGAAGCAGAATTAAACCAAGGCAGATTAATCACTTAATGAGTAGCTTGTAAATAACATGCTATCTGCTATATATGTGATGCCTGGATATAGCAAATCTATTTTTACTAGGCCTATAAAGACCAAACTATCTCAATATGTGTGATGTGATGTAATCTTTGTATTTGGGGGTAGGAATTGAGTATGGAGAGGGCAAGGAGGACAGCTACTTAGGAATCAGCAAAAATCTACACCATTATTGTCTAGTAATTCAAAAGTATGCATAGACAGTCACAGAATTGAGAAATGGGCTGCAGTCTCCCCATAAATTAGGGAAGGTGATAGGTGTGTGTCTGGGTCCACATGGTCCACTGAGTGATGATAAGTGTTCTTCATAAGTATTGAGCCAAATGGTGTCTTAGTATATTTCTTCTTAATCCTCATCCAAGGGTATATATTTTTATTGATTTTAAAGAAGAAGCGGGGAGAGAGAAATATGAGTGTAAGAGAGGAACATCAATTGGTTGCTTCTCATACATGCCTCAACTGGGCACTGAACCCCTAACCTTCCGGTGCATGGGAAGACATGCCAACCAAGACTGAGCCACTCAGCCAGGGTTTCAGTATCTTTATCGGGTTACTTGGAGCAGTCAGTCATTCTGTTTTCTTGAGTTGTAATATTATAGGTTAGATTTTTGGTTAGAGTGTTAGAAATGGAAGGATCTCCTACCCCTGTCCTATCTTGAGTTGATGGGGGAGATTCAGTCAAGTCAAGCACCTCTGGTTGTTGTTTAATGGCCGTGGTCTCCTGGAGCTGGGGGCAGGGATGTAGAGAAGCCATAAGCATTTGACTGGCTGGGTCCTGGGAGGTTTCATGACTTCACTGTACCCGGCTGGTGTCATGGGAATAGGCTATGCATTGCCTCACAAAGACGATCTTACCTTGACCAAGACATATACAAAACACTTCAGTGTTCCCTTCCTACTGTGTCCCTTTCATAACAAGCCCATTATGTTGTAAAGACAGAAAAAGAGTCAGAAGAGGTGGGGAGCAAGCCTGCCACTTGGGCTTCATCTCCAATTAAGAGATGCTGGTGTTTATGAGCACATGTGAGGTCTTGGCATTTGAGATATAGTGCCCCTGCCCCAAAGTATTAATACTGTTTTGGGGGAGGGCTTGGGGCTTCCTCAATGTGAGCATCCAGAGATGAGACCAATCAGAATTATATCAATCCCTTATTACCAACCAGAGGATGTGTAAATACACACATTAAGTAAAAATAAACAAAAAATAAATAAATAAAATCATCCTGTTGTACTAAGTGACCTTAATTTGTAAGAAAATATTTAACAATGAAGGCTATCAAAATACTTACTGTATTAAAAAAAAAAGGAGGAGAAATACTTTCTATAGTAGATTTGACTCTAGTTTCCTGCTGCTTCAGTGAGAAGCTGGGTTGTGCCTCTAGTTCTGATTAAATATTCCCTTTGAGCCTTCAACTTAAGGGGATTTCAGAAATGATGGTCCCTACATTTTATGTCAAATGCTTTGTGTAACTCAAGGCAAAAATTAGAAAGAAGTCCTCACCACTGCAATCCACTCGCATTAAAAACAACAATAACAAGAAAATACAGAGAAGTCAAGGAACCTATGTTTTGATTCCAAGGAAATTCCAAGCTCCTTTGTTTAACAAACATTGATCTGGTAAAATGTAGTTTCCTCTCCTTTTCAGCAACCAAAATGTCCAATAATAAAGTAATTTTCCCTCTTAATTTACTTAACCATACAAGCTGTTTGCTTAGAGATCTTTAACTCCTTCATCTGTTTTTCGTGGCTTGAACTTTTACCCACAAACATTTTATACCCTGTAAATAGTGTGAGCAAGTTTTTCTCTTAGGACAAATTTTGTTTCCTCCAGTTCCAACCATTTCTTATCTGAATAAACATGGGAGTGACACATGATCTCAGTCTCCTGTGGGTCCCTGACCTAGCAGGCGTGTGAAGTGACACGTCTTCTTACAAGGGAGTCTCAATTTGGCCCTCAAGGATTCAGGTTGTATACACAACTTGAGGTCATCAGAATGGCTTTCTTCTTTCCCACAGAATCCCCCAACCTTGTTAACTCTCTTCCACTCTCCTGGTGTCCATCAGGTGCCTGTGGACTTGGAGCTCAACTCTTGGGAGAGAATAGGAAGAAGGCCCCTTACCCATGAGTCCTGCCCAGCGGGGTGGGATCCCGTGGCAAGGGTCCATTTTGAGACCATTCATAGAAGGTAGGACTTCAGAATCTTCCAGAACTAGGGAAATGCCTACCTCATGCTTGGCCAAACTTCCCATGATGTTCCTGTATGCCTTCTCATACTCCCTTGCAGCATCTGTTTTTTTGTGTGTGATTTTTTGTTTTGGTTTGGTTTTTAACACGATCAATTCTTTTTCCAAAGCAAAGTCTGATGACAGTAAAACAACTTATGGTAAATCATTACAAGATCATTTGTCACTTTCATCTATAATCTCTTGTGTACTTCACTTTTACGGGCAGTTCAACAGTCATGGGAATCTCTTAAACAAGTTACTTTTCCAACCCAGGAAAGCCGTGAAAACAACCCCAATAAAAGCAAAATTGCTGGGACAGAAACTCTGTGCCCTGCAAGAGAAGATGAACTTCCGGACAGACAGCAGGGCCATGGGAACTCTTGAGTTAGGAGATGAGTGTGATGGCTTGCCCCTCCTGGTCAGTAGGATCATCTTATGCTGCGAATTCCTGGACCACCGGAAGTGCCTCTCTTGAATGCGAGTTTTTTAAGTACTTAGGAAATACATGCCTGCATTGTCTGTCCCAGGCTCTGTGACCAGCTCTGAGCCTGCAGAACATGTGGAGAGTGTGGATGTGCACATTCTGCCTGTCTGTGCAGAAATTTGGGAGTTGAGAACATCGGCACATGGGCCAGCATGGCTGCTCCAGCCCTGATTTCTCCTGGGAAATGCACACATTCATTGCTGCTTGCTTGATATTTCCCAATGAATTTCCTGCACTTGCCTTAAGCACAACATGGCCAAATTCCTTGTCCCCCACCCAGTTGGGCCTTTCCTGCCATGTGATCTCAGTTTATGGGGGACACCAGTTGTGCAGTTGTTGAAGCCAGAAACCTAGGGGTTTCATTTGACAGTTCGAAGCAAAAAAGTCCTTCCTCTGCTTCCCACCTGACTGGTGCGCCCCTCGACCTGAGCACTAGATCATTCTTGCTTCTGAATCGTATCTTTAGTCTGCCAGTTAACTCTGAATGTCCATCATCTCTTGCTTGATTGATTGAAATAGCTCCTCTCATTGGCCTTCTTCCTTTCCTTCTCTAGTTTACCTTTCACACGTTTACCTGCATGGAACTGTTGGATGGGTTAGCACCTGTCAGAGCTCATTCTCCTCTCTTTTCCACTCAATTCTTTTCTCAAAACAGACCTGATCATGCCACGCCCTACAGCACAGGTTTTTGCTTGTTCCTTCTCCGTCTCCAGGATAAAGACCAAACACCTGAAGTTCACACACCAAGCCAGGGAGTGTGTGGCCAAAATGATCTTTTCAGGCTCACCACTCACCCCCTTCAGCCCTTGAACACACATTCTCCCTGTGACTTGATCCCATTTACCATTCCCCCCTGGAAACTCAAGGCACTTGGACATCTCTGGGACTTGGCAGTACCTTTCTGTGCCTAGAATGCTGTCACCCACCCCGAAACATTCATCCCTGTGTCACAACCAGCCACATGCGGCTATTGGGTACAACTGACCCCAGCTCTGTAGGCAGAGCCTATTGGTCCTTCCTTGGACTCCCCCAAACCTTTCTAAGTGCCTTTATCACAGTGGTCCTGATCCCTTTCTGTCATAAATGCTTGTTTGCCTATCTCTCTTCTCAGGTTGAAGGTTTTCCTCCTCATGCCTGGGATGATTTCCCATGTATCATTGAATTCTCAGCACCCAACCAAACCAGGTGTGTGTACAGAATCATTTCTTCAGGATGAACAAGTGTGGCAATACAGGCAATATGATGAGACAGGTGTTATGCAAACAATTCAGGCAAAAATCCTGAGGTTGGTGGAAATTGGGTACAGGAGGTTGTACAAGTGCCAGCATCTTTGAAGATGACAGGCATTCATAAGTAAGGAGATAAGATATAGAACATAGTAAATTTTTGGCCTTGTAAGCAGTGTTGGCACACAGGAAACTGGATTTCTGCCTTGCCCGGGACGTAATCAGTGTGCTTAGCTTCCCTAGAGAACTTCCCAGAAGCACTTACCTGATACTGTTCAGAGTCTCGGGAATTTGAGGGTCATTCTTACCCACCTCTAGTTGGCTCATTCCTGGGAATAGTTTATCACCTGTAACTTGCAAATGATGCACCGCACAGTTCTAGGGATTAGTTTCAATGTTTTAGGTTCCGGTTAACTCTTGGGACATGTATATTGTTCAGTTACCATGGGTGCAGACAAAGTGAAGGGGTAGGATTCCAAATTGCAGCGTGGGTCTCCGAGCATGGGGGAGGGATGTGCCGGTGCTGGTTACGCCAGACGTGCAAACTTAGTTGATCACTCGATCTTTTTTCCTGAACATAGAACCATAGAATCCTACTTTGGGAAATACTGATCTAGTGCAGTAATTTTGATTTACAGAGTGAAAGGCTGAGGGCTAGACAGCTGAAGGATGCAAGAACAACAGGTGGTGGAGCTGGAGCTAAAACCCAGGTCTCCTGATTCCTAGGCCCAGGGCCTCCCTGGGAGCCACATGGCTTCTAATGCCAGGGAGAGGTGGGGAAGACTTGTGTGTGTCCGCCTGTTTTTCTGTGCGTGTATGTGCTTGTGTGTGAGGGAGGTGGACACACACCCACCCCTTGGCCAGCACTGGCCCTGGGCAGTGTCAGTGAGTGTGTGCATCGGTGTGTACCTGTCCTACCCACTTGTCAATAGAGTTTTGCTCCCAGCTGACCTCCCCTTCCCCGAACCTGGTAATTTCAGGCTGGTCCAGGGTCCACTTGACCCTCAGTAGCTTTTCTCTACCCTCTATGCTATGTCCCAGGCAGAACTTTTACAGTATATTTGTTCTCTGCCTTCGGAGGGCTGATTGAGAAGAGGGGCAGATGTGCCGTGGCCAGCCCTCTGAGCCCACAGCCTGTGTGGCCCAAAGTTCTGCCTCCACCCTAGGCTGTCCTTGGATGTGGCCATTTGTGGTCGCCTCCCTCCCTCTCCCTTTGGCAGGAAGCTCTTGGAAACAGGAGTTAGGGAGAAACCAAAAGTAAACAGCCCAGCCTCTCCCCAGGGCGCAGGCCTGGAGGGGCTGGCTGGTGCCAGCAGCTGTGCTCAGTTTGTGGTGCTCTGGGCCAGTGCAGGGAGCTGGGGCCACGGGGCAGAACCGGGCATGACACATGTCATCGGTGAACTGATTGCCGGGACAGTCTGAGGTCGGAGAAAAGGGTAAACAGAAATGTTCTCCTTCTGCCTGTGTCTCAGCCACCCAGCTGGGAGGGCAAAGAAGCCAGAATAGATCTTTCCTTTGAGCCAAAGCAGGTGCTATATTTTTATTTCACCACTGAACAGTAGTGGTGACTGGCTGAGGTGAGAGGAGGGGCCCCTAGATCCCAGACCCAGGCCCTGCACCCTACCCACTGCTTTTTGTCTATCCTATGTCACCTCACCCCACCACAGCCCATCACAGAACCAGAACCAGAGCAGAAAATTGAGGTCCCAGAGAGATCAGGACACTGGATAGTTCATGGAGAACTGGCCCAGCTTCCTTCATGCTGTCGTACCCTGCCCTTGCCCCTCAGCGTGCTCAGCTGAGCTGTACCAGGATGCCTAGGCTGGAAAACTCAATAGACAAGGCCTTAGGCTGCGAGTTCGGCTGGACAGCTGTGGGAATCACGGGCTGTCCTCATAGGGCAAAGGACTGAGTGGAAGGCAGGGACTTTGGCTGGTGGCATCCAGATGGTTTTTTTCAGCTTTACTGAGATAGTAATTGATATATGACATTATCTGAGTAAAAAGTGTGCAATGTAATGATCTTATTTATTTTTAGAGGGAGGAGAAGGGAGGGAGAAAGAGGGAGGGAAACATTGATCAGTTGCCTCCTGCAAACCTGCAGCCGGAACCTTCCTTGCCCACAACCCAGGCATGTGCTGTGACCAAAAGTCGAACTTATGATTTGTGGGATGACACCCAACCCACTGAGCCACACCAGTCAAGGCCACCACACCTTCTTTATCCATTCACCCATTGACACTTAGATTGTTTCCATGTCTTGGTTATTATGAATAATGCCTCAGTGAATATGGATGTGCAGCTATCTCTTCAAGATCCTGACTTCAATTCCTTTGGATAAATACCCAGAAGTGTAATTTTTCTGGGTCATATAGTGATTCTGTTTTCAATTCTTTGAGCGACCTTCGTGTTGTTTTTCCACGGTGACTGCACCAGTTTTCATTTCCACCAACAGTGTATGAAGGGTTCCCTTTTCCTCACTTGCTCACCAGCATTTGTTACCTTTTATCATTGTGATAATAACCATTCTCACAGGTGTGAGGCGATAGCTCATTGTGGTTTTGATTGTACTTCCCTGTGACTGGGGATGTTGAGCACCGTCTCGTACACCTGTTGGCTGGGCCAGTACTCGAGTTTCCAGCTGGCCACTGGGAAAGGGGAGAAGAAATATCTAAAACTCAGCAATAATGTAGAATCTTGCTATTCACCTTTGACTAGAGGAAATGGATTTACGTTTCACCTCTTCACCTTTCCTGGAAGAAGAGTGGGAGGAAGTGTTAAAGGAAGAGGTGTTTTCCTCTTTAAAAAGCTGGTGCGGTGCCCGTATTTAGTGGTTGGGCAACGTTACCTGGTGGTGAGGGGGTGGGTCTGTTGCCTGCTGAGATACACTTTCACAGTTCCGCTGCTCACATCTCTGTGCTGCAGTATCTCCATGTGGGCAAAGAGGCAAATGCTAGTGCTTATCTGGAAGGTTAGTGTGAGACTACGAGAATCAATACCCATAAAACACTAGCAACAGGGCTTGACTCATGGTGTGTGTTCAGTGAATGTTACCCAGTTGTGTTAGGTGGTACATTTTTGTTCATTTACCCCTTCCATGTTTCCACCATCAAATCTTGTTCCAAATAGTTCTAGTAAATCACTAGCTCTTCATGTGAAATCTTGTGACCTGATGATCTTAGGGAGGACAGGGCTGGTGTAAAATGAGGAATTTGAAGTCTCTGTATTTTGGTTAGGTCTGTTCCACTGTTTAGTGACCCAGACAGCTCTGACCTTGGAACTCTGTGCTGTAGGATATACCTGGAGGTCATAGACAGCTACTTGAACTGGTTTCTGATGTCAGTAGAACCACTTTGCAAATAAAATCTTTAACGCTGATAGAGCATTAGAGAAATGGTACTATTTACTCTAAGGAAAAGATCTGTGTGATTGATCAGAAAATGCCATATTTAGTCTTTTCCTTCCACTACAGATGTGCAGCAGCACTTGGCCAAATCATTCCTTTGCCATGGCCTCAGTTTTGCTGCTGGGGCAGTGCCAGCCGCCAGCCAGGAGGTCCTGCAGGAATGGTGCTAGTGGCACTTCTGTTCTTGCCTGGGTGTTCTTGCCTGGGGTCCCCACTGCTCTAAATCTCACTTTCCTATCTACTGATAGTAAAATGGGGATCTGAAAGTCATATCTTACAGAGTCTTTGTGAGGATGACCTGAGCAAAGGTATTTGAAATAGAACCACAGCCCTTCCCCGTGTGAGAAGGAGTTGCCCCTGGATGGGAAGCTTGAGAAAAGGGCCTGAGCTTAGCTCCAAGTGGGCCTCTTGCTTTCTCAGTGGCAGCTGATGCCCAGGAAGTACATTCAGATCCTTCAGCAGTGGGGACCCACAGCTGTCCTGAGGGGCCAGGGGTTGCTGGGCTGGGCTGCTGACTTCTGGGGTTAGGTCAAAGCCAAGTTCTCCAGCCTGCTTATCAGAAATACAACTTACACTTTCATCTCCATCCTCAGTGTGTGTTCCTCTGACTTATTTTTGCTGTTTCTAAACTCAGCAGGAGAATAAAGGGACCTTTTGTACTGTTGACTCCCTAAAACGCAGAAGTACTTAGGGAGCACTTGGCATGTAATGATGAATGCTCAGGTGGCCATGGTGACAGAAGGGTGAACTGGGAATCAGAGAATCTGATTCTTGGATCTTTCATTCATACAAGACTCATCTTTGGCCATGTGACAAACACGACATCTGAGACTCAGTAGTCCTCATCTGCACAGTGCAGGAACTAGAACAGCTTGCTCACTGGGTCTTCCCAATCAGACAGGAGAGTAGACAAGCCTTGAATTTCAGTGAATGTGCAGTGAAGGGATTGACTTCCCTGTAATCAGTGATATTGAATGAGAAAATGTGTGTGCAATCATTGTCTTCTTAAAAAAGGGGAATACAGTCAAATTCCTGCTGAATTATACCTTGGCAATCATTTCAGGGGCTTCATTCCTGGGCTCATTGGAAGGCTGGTGAGGGAAGGTCTTCAGCCTGGCCAGATAGATGTCTTCTGTATCCTCTCCCTCACTTGTCCCTTTCCTTCATTTTTCCCTGTCCACCCCATGCCAAGACAAGTGCACATTTACTTCCTGCATATCTTATTCCCTTATTAATGAGGGTAATCTGGGGCTGACTGTTAGAACCTTCTAATAAATTATCCCACAGCATCACCATAAAATATAAGTTACTCTGAAGAAGTGATATGGCTTTTTCAGTGAGAGGAATTCAGAAAACCCCCTAGGCCATTTAGTGACCTGTTAATTTTCCTGGAACATCTCTCCTGCATATTCACGTTTTCTCAGCATCCCTGAACATGTGCAGCCTCCAACACAGACAAGACCATAAGTCTTCGAGCAAATGCTTGGCATCCTTAATTACCCTGAAGATCCAAAACAACTTTGCAGATTGCTGCAATGGATCATGGCATCTTCCTATTCAAACACAAGATACTTTGCTTTTAAAACTAACAGGATCCCTATGAATGATGTCCATATCCAACAGACATATGAAAAGATGCTCAACATCACTAGCCATCCAAGAAATGCAAATTAAAGCCACATTGAGATACCTCACACCTGTCAGAATAGTTATCATCAATAAATCAACAAACAAGTGTTGGTGGAGAAAGTAGAACAGTTTTGTGTTATTGGTAGGAACGCAGACTGGTGCAGCCACAGTGGAAAGCAGTATGGCGACACCTGAAAAAAAAAAAATTAAAAATGGCTCTGCCTTTTGACCCAGTGATCCCACTTCTGGAAATACAAGGTCTGTCCTGAAAGTATTGGCCAACCAAACTTTTAATTATATTGACATTGGCTCAAAACTTTTGAGACAGACTTCATATATTCAAAGAAACCTAAAACACTAATTTGAAAGAACATAGGTACTCCTATGTTCTTTGCAGCATTATTTATAATTGCCAAGATATGGAAGCAGCCCAAGTGTCTATCAGTAGATGAGTGGATAAAACAACTATGGGACATTCACACAATGGAATACTGCTCAGCCATAAACAAGGAGAAAATTTTACCATTTGTGACAGTGTGGATGGCCCTGGAGAAATAAGCTAGTCAGAGAAAGACAAATACCATATGATTTCACTCATATGTGGAATCTAATGAACAAACTGAACCAACAAGCCAAATAGAGACAGACTCCCAGCTAGAGAACAGGCTGACAGCTGTTGGGTGGGGGAGGATAGTGGGTGGAGGGATTGAGGAAAAAGGAAAAAGGACTCATGGGCATGGACAACAGTGTGCTCATTGCAGGGAGAGAGGGTAAAAGGGGGTTAAATGGTAATGGAAAAAATACAATGAAGAATTAAAAATAAAAAGAATGACTCAGTAACATTATCCATCATAGTGCCAATGGGAGAAGTTTACAAAGCAAGAGATTCAAGCATAAAAAGACATTTCCTAACACAGGCACACCTCGGAAAAACTGCAGGTTTGGTTCCAGGCCACCACAATAAAGTAAACATTGCAATAATGCATGTTGCTATTTGTTTTTCTGATGGAGGGTCTTGCCTTCAATACATTTATAAAAACCAGAACATCTATGAAGCACAATGAAACAAAAAAAGTGCAATAAAATAAGGTATGGTTGCCATTAACATGTTCTAAAATAGAGAGTGCCGCCATGTAAGGCAGTGAGTGCCCTGTCTGTGACTGGTACTCCTGTCCATAATTTGACAGATGGTCTCACTCATTGGAGGGTGTTGCCCAGCTGAAGGTCTGGGACACTTTCACCTGACGCTTTTATGAACCAGTGATCCCACAGCATTGCAAGTAGTGGTACAAATCTAAACCAAAAATAGAAATAACAAAGAAATAAAATAACTAAAATTTGTGCCTTCAGCTTTGGGTAAGATGCCTTTAAATCTTAACATCCCTTTAATGTTTTCATTTACTCAGTTGTATTCTTTTTTTTTAAATAAGACATAGCCAGTTAATTTGAAAAAATAAAAGTTAACAAAACTTAATTGGTCAATTCCAACAAGTGCTAGTGCTAAAATGGATTCCACCATGGACATGGACAACAGGTGGGATTGACTTTTCGGGGAATGGGTGGGTGGGGAGGGGAACAGAGAGGAGCAAAAAAAGGGAATGGATGCAATACAACAATAAAATTAAATTTTTAAATAAGTAAATAAAATAAAATGGATTCCAAAGTTTCAAAATAGAAAAAGGTTGCCATGCCACATGTTTTAGATGATGAAAGTGCAAACAGCACTCTAAACAGCATTGCCCTGTGTCCTTTATGGCTTTTCATCATCTTGCATCGTGGCGATGACAATGGTGAAATTACTACCAAGTGAGTTGTCATAAACACCAGCAGCCCATGTTAGGGAGCCGTCTACAGCACTTAGACAGCAATGTGGAGGGTAGGCATTCTGGGTACAGATTCCCAGACTCTTGGTTGTGGAAAGTGCTTCTTTAAGTTTCCTGAAGCCTTGAGATTGCTAGAAGAATGGCTTGATAAGTCCTTAGAGAGGGCTGAGGCTACTTACCCATACAGTGTAAGGAAAAGTGGGTGTTCAGCTGTTAGTGTTACCTGTCTAAGACAGAGGTAGTCTGCCTCACATCATCCAGTCGGGTCTTGAGGCAGAAATGGAGACCCTCGTTCTATTTAGTAATCATGTCCTCTAAAGATACCATCTCAAAAATGAATTTACTTACCTATGTGCCAAAGTTAAACTATGTAATTTGATGTTTTTAAAAAATGCAACAATAATAACAACAATAAATTTCTATAATAATTGTCTACTGTCAACAGGGATAGGCTAATATTGCCATGCCCTTGGCAGAAGAACCACCTTTGCCTCTCTTCAAATACCTACCTCTTCCCCGCTAGAATGGTTGGGGAAAATATCCAGCTATCTCTTGTCCATGATCTAGTGAATTTCCAGATATGACCAGGGCACTATTAAACCCACAGTACTAAAACTCAACCTAGGACAACAAACATATGAACTTGCCAGGAGACATCAAACCTTCCTTATGCCTTGGAAGTTATCTTTGTTCCTCATTGAGGCTTCTCCATACCCCTTGAAGATGCCTTGTCACCATTTCTTCCACCTCAGAGTTTTAAAGTGGAAGCTGTCTGAGAGGGGCATTCTTTTGAGGACCAAGGAGGAGGGAAATAGAAGCCTGTTGTTTTCTCTTAAAGTATTAAAGAACTGAAGTGGAGAGTCTTAAGAGAAATAACTCTTTATTTTAGCTACTGCCTCCCAATAAGTTCCCTTTTTATTAGCCTTTTAATGGTCTAGTCTCAGATAAGCAGTATCCAAAGAAGTGGAGAAACAAAGCACTATCAGAATCACCTGGAGTGGAAAGAAAAATGACATTCTCTTGGAGTATATCCTTCAAAGGTCCGTTAGTTGGGCAGATAGCTGAGCATGTGTTCTTAGGGCCCAGGCTGAGCCTCTTTACCTACAAGCAGATACCTGGGGCTGGAATAATCAAAGATTAGCCTACAGAAACCCCAGAAACCAGGTAAGGGCAGAGGAGCTCCAGAAGTAGGAACAGCAGAACTTCAAATTTGCAAAGAGTCTCTTAAAGGCCCTGGGATATCTTCGGTTATATCCCTTCCAAGGATGGACAGGAAACCTGTGGTTAGTTTTGATGGAATCTTCCAGGCTCTCTGCAATTACTTGGGTTCAAGGGTCCAGGGTCTCAATCTCAGATCTAAAATTCACCAGTTAGGAATAAGCATAGGGTAGTGGTTAGGACCCTGGAAACCAAATGCCTACATTCAACTCCTGGTTCAAATATTCACTTTCTTGACTCTGGATGAATTACTAAATATCTCAATGTCTCAGATTCCCTATCAATAAAATGGAGACCTCCTGTGGTTGTCATTTGGATTAACATGTAACATACTTGTAAAGAGCGACTTGTATATGTTAAACGCTGCATAAGCATTTACTGTTATTATTGTTTCCCTTAGGAGTCCTCAGGTCTTGAATCCTATTAACCAGACTCACAGGAAACAGATGTATTAACCATAAAGTGAATGCATAGCAAGCAGATGGAAAAATTCAGGTCTATTGAATAGTGTGTGTTCATTCAAGTAAGAGAAGTCTGGTTGAGAAACCAGGTTAAGATCAAAAGGTTGCTTTTCCAGCCTAAAGTCAGATCATCCATCTCAGTGGTCAGGCAAAGAAAGATTGAGTCACTTTCCCCTCCCAAGATTATCCCTGCCCAGTGGACCTGAATACTTGTGTTGCCTAGTCAGAAGGTGGTCTACTTTGAAATGTGTTAGATGCACCAATTCTTTATGCTCAAGCCCTTCCTTTTGATATTCCATTATCATGCTTAGTAATAGGAAAGGCTGGCTTCAGCTTATTCACAGGAAAATAGCAGGTTTTCTGAAAGGCACATGACAAAAGAGGAGAATGGGGAGGAGAAAGCTTCTAGAGTCAGGGGTGTGTCCAGAGAGAAGGGGTCAGGGCCAAATGCCAATGTCAAGATTTGCCAAGGGCAGCTGCACTGAGGTGAGGATAGCATGTATTTTACCACATTGTTTCTATCAGTGCTTTAGAAAGTTTACAAACTTGAAACTTGAAGCCATATGCCCAGCTCCACTTTGTCACCTGGCCACTCTGCCATGACTGTTGAGGTCCAGCTGCTGAGCAACTCTTCCCAATCTAAATTTAGTGACCTCAAGTTGGTGACGATATTTACACCACGGAAATAGGCAAATGCCACAAGAGAACCAAATGTTAAATATTTAACCAGCACACCACTGCACTGCTTCCCTACCATCTCACTGAAATAGTCTTTTTGGAAGCACAAATGACTTACCCTTGCTAAACCAAATGGATGCTGTCTGGGTTTCACTTTTCTTCTTCCCTCTAGAGTGTTGACATTTGGTCATTTCCTCCCTAATGAACCTCCTTCTCATCCTGGCTTCTAGGCCTCTGCTGACTTTTCTGTGTTAAGCACATTTGTGCAGACTCTAAGCTTCCCGTCTGTCACCATGCCCTGAAACATTGGTGTTCTCCTTGGTTCTCTCCTTGATCATTGCAACATGTCCTTCAAGGCACAGCTGGGTCACTGCTTCCTCCTGGAAGACATCCCTTGGTCACGTGATCTGGTTTGTGTCCATTTCAAGGACACTCCTGTCCTTATCTACATCACAGATAAATGTCTATCTACATGTGTGACCTGCTGCTAGAGGGCAAGGACATGGATGACAAGGACTTGGAATTGCAGCAACATTAAAAACAATGGCAAACAGTTGTTATTAGCACTTGCTGTAACAGGCACTGTCCCAAGTGCTTTGCATAGTTGATTCCATTTACACTTTATATGAACCCTATGACTTCTCTCCAAAGACTCTTAACACTTGCAGAGTTGGAATAGCTCTCCCAAGAATACATAGACTGATATGAACCCTAAAGGGCAAGCATTGAAGTCAATGTACTTAACCGTGGCCCCACAATGTCTTTTCTAGTTGGTGTACTCTGAGAATTTGATGTGACATATGTGAGGAAAAAAGACAGCTGAGGAGAGCCAGGGGGATCTTGTAAAAGTAGATGTTCTTTAATCTCAATGTAAGTTTTTGTTTATTACATTTGTTGAATAAAATAAAATAATAGAATGAAAAAATAGCCCCCAACTCCAGTTGACTCTTAAAAATCTCTTTAGGCCCTGGCTGGTGTGGCTCAGTGGACTGAGCACCGGCCTTTGAACCCAGGTGTCTGGTTCGATTCCCAGCCAGGTCACATATTCAGGTTGCAAGCCAGGTCTCCAGCTGGAGGCAGGTGAAAGGCAACCATACATTGACATTGCTCTCCCTTTCTTCCTCCCTCCCTGCCCTTCTCTCTAAAAATAATGAATAAAATCTTTTTTTAAAAATCTCTTTGATTTGGCCCTAACTTGTGTGGCTCAGTTAGTTGGAACATTGTCCCATTAACTGAAAGGTGATGGGTTCAATTCCCAGTCAGGGTACATACCTAGGTTGTGGGTTCAATCCATAGTTAGGGCATGTGTAGAAGGCAACTGACTGATGTTCCTCTCCCTTGCTCTCTCTCTTTCTCCAAAAGCAATGAAAAAAGTGTGCTTAGGTGAAAATTTTTTTTTTTTAAATCTCTGTAGCTCATAGTGGTGGTTCATTACCAGTGCTATTTTTTCAGAACTATGGGGCTGGATTTTCTATTATAAGACATACTCTGTGGCTGCCTCCTGTCACTGCCTCAGTGAAAGTACTAATGTGGTATGGAGAAAAACTGCTACTTAAAACCTGCCAATCTTTTTTTTTTTTTTTTTAAGATTTTATTTATTTTCAGAGAGAGGGGAAGGGAGAGATGTGGAGAGCAAGAGCGAGACATCAAGGTATGGTTGCCTTTCACCTGCCTGCAGCTACAGGCCTGGCTGGAGACCTGGCTTGCAACCTGGTTATGTGCCCTGGCTGGAAATTGAACCAGCAGCCTTTGGGTTCACAGGCTGGTGCCTTATCCACTGTGCCACCCGCCAAGGCTAAAACCTGCTAATCTTAAACCTCTCCACACAAACAGCAAAACCCTTTAAACTGTGACATCTTTTATGAGTTCCATTGGTTTCTATATATTTTCTCTAGAAAATTTGTTTTATTTTGTTATTGAAACACACATTCTTAAACTAGAAAATAATAGTGTCCTCTAGGTTTGGAATCCTGCGAGGTATGTATGTATGTATGTATGTATTTAATTGTATTTTCCCCTACCATTTCGTTCCCTTATACCCTCCCACACTCCCTACAATCACCATTGTTGTGTGTCCATAAGCCCTTTTTCCTTTTTGCTCAATCCCTCCCTGCCCTACCCTTCCCCTCCAATAGCTGTCATGTGCTTTCCAGCTATGAGTCTGTCTATTTTGCTTGTTAGTTCAGTTTGTTCATTAGTTTCCACATATGAGTGAAATCCTATTGTCCTTGTCTTTCTCTGGCTGGCTGATTTCACTTAGTTATAATTTTAACTTTCACATTTAACTCACATGTTCCATTTTGAGGGTTTTTTTTTTTTTTACAAGTTTGTGACTTAGGACAACTGTTTTTGGTGGTGGTGTTGCCTAGTGCTTGTTTTTTTTTTTTTTGTTTTTTTGTTTTTCCTTTTGCTTCAATTGCTCTAACTCTGTGTTTAAAAGGCTACCTTTCTCCATGAACTGGTACTTGTCCCTTTGTCAGAAATCAGTTGGGCATATATGTGTGGATTTACTTCTGCATTCTCCATTCTGTTTCATTGATATATATGTCTGTTGACCCCCTGGTACCTAGATATTGTTTGATTGCTGTAGCTAGATGGTAGGTCTTAAGATCAAGTAGTGTTATTCCTCCCAATCTATTCTTTTTCAAAAACTTTTAAGCTAAATCCTAGTTCCTTTGCTGCCGTATGTATAAATTTTAGAGTAATTTTATTCTACAAAAAATCTTGTGATTTTTTGTGTTAACTTGTATATCAGCTTGGGGAGAAGTAACATCTTTACTATGTGGAGTTTCCCTGTCTGTGAGCACGGTATATCTCTCCATTTTTTTTCATCAGAATTGTATAGTTTTTGTTATACAAGTCCTGCACGGATTCTGTTAGATTTATACCAAATATTTCTTGTTTTTTTGAGGGATTTTATATGGTTTTATATTTTAAATATTGGTATCCATGTGTTTATTACTAGTACATAGGACTGTGGTTGAGTTTTGGGAGTTTTTCTTACATGATGATCTCACTTATAGTTCCAAAAGTTGCTTATTTCCCCCTTACTAGACCTTTTTATAATATCTTATGAGAGTGTGGATCTCACTTAAATCTATTTCAGATGGCTTTGCAAACATTGCTGTAGCAGAAGGGGTGGGTGCTGCCGAATTACTACCAGGTGGAGGTGGAAGTTCCCGCCCCACTCGGATCTTCCATTGACACCTGGGGTGTGACTGCACTTACTGCCTGGTAGGGGGAGAAGTGCAGCCTCCCTGTGTGGTCTCCACAGACACTGTAGGGAGAGTGTGTGTGTGGCTTAATACTAGCTAGCAGGGCAAAAGTTCCAACTTTCACTAGGGCCTCTTTGACACCATCTGGTGCAGGGATCTGGACACCGTGGTACAGCTTTGCAAGGGTGGAAGTCCAGGTTCTCTACTTGGCCTTGGCTGGTGTGGATGACAATGGGCCACTTTTTTTTTTTCCTTCTGTGCTGTTTGGATGGAGTCAGATGGTTATAGTCTAAAAGTTTTGTCTTGCCAGCTTATCCTCTTCCTGATTCTTAGGCTAGAGAGAAAGCAGGCTTCTGTTGAGGCTGTTTTGTTTGAATCCGTTGGTTTTTCCAAGTTGTTATCTTTTTCAGCTCCAAATCTAAGATATATGCAGCATAAAAAACCCAGGGAAGCCTTGGCTGGTGGCTCAATGGTTAAGGCACTGGCCTGCAAACCTAAAGGTCACTGGTTCGATTCCCAGTCAGGGCATATAACCAGGTTGCAAGCCAGGTCTCCAGCCAGGTCCGTAGCTGGAGGCAGGTGAAAGGCAACCATACATTGATGTCTCTCTCCCTTTCCCCCTCTCTCCCTACCCTTCTCTCTAAATATAATGAATAAAACCTTTTAAAAAAATTCCCCAGGGAGCTCACCACCATGTTATTTCTCAGATCCCAAGATGCCTAGCCCATCTGCCTTCTTCCCTCCACCTTGCAGCATCTTATGTTTGCTTTACATCTACTGTCCAGGAGAAACAGGGTACATCTACCCCTCCTTCCTGCAAGAGGAGATGGAGAGTAGATTTTGAATCCAGGTGCCATTGGCACCTTGACCCTTGCACTTAACCAGTCTGCTCTAGGCTCTCTGGAAAGAGAAAAGAGAAACAAGTGTGGATGGAGTGGTCAGGGAGGCATTTGTAGAATCAGTTGAACTCAAGTTGGTCAGAAAACTTCAGTTTTGGAAAGCCAAAGAGCAAGGCCACTTTCCTTCCTGAAACAGGCAGAGTAGAGAGGAGGAACTAGGGGTGTGGGGAAAGGGGGTGGGGGTGTTAATGTGTGAAAGAGCATGGAAAAGCCAAACCCGCAGCAGTGAGGGCTGTGGGGCAACAAATACTGTCAGGGTGCTTCACCAGTCTGGAACATTCCTTGTTTCAGAGATGAGGAACCCAAGATGGGAGTGGTCGAAAGGTATCTCTTCTTCCCCTGCTTTTATGTAGCGGAGCCCACCTCATTGAGAAAACTGATTCCTTTCTTCATCCCTCTGAGATAGCTAATGTTAAATTTTTTTTATTTACCATTCTTTATGCTCATAAATTCATGCATACATTAGTTTTTATTGTTTTGAATGAGTTATATCATGATCATATGACACCAAAATTAGCTTTTTGCACTTAAACAGTACAACATAAGCATATTTTTGGTTCTTGATGTTATTTTAAAATGTAACTTTACTTTTATTAAAGCAAGATACTTGTACATTGTTTTAATAATCAATTAGTAAGACTAGACTTCAACTGAGGAATAGCAGTCATTTGCCCCTTCCTGACTCCTTGATTCTCTCCTCGAAGGGATACCCTTTGAAATCTTTTAAATGTTTCTTCAGGTGTTACCACCAAATTTCTAAACAAGTTCCACTATTCCTTGATTCATCTGTTATGGAACATTATCTGTTGATTTCATACTAACAAGAGGATTTAGCTTTTTATCTAACCCCACAGACACACATGTATGTTCTCTCTCTCAGATACTCAGACACACACATACCATATATGTCTGATTAAGTAAATCAAGGATCAGTGCATATGTTATATGAAAAATATAATATAGTCACAGAAAAATCATGATATATTAGGATCACATTTTCTTCCTTGTACCTTTTTTAAATTTAATAATTATCTTTTTCATTTTAATTGCCCCTATTGGAGCTTAACTTATATATAGTAAAATGCATCCACTCAAAGTATATGGTTCTGTGAGTTTTTGACTAATGTGTACATCCCAGTAATGACTAGACTAATAAAGATAGGAATATTCCCTTAGCCTCATAGATTTCCAGTGTCCTTCCCAGTTAATTCCCTCCACCTTTATCCCTGGAAGCCCCTGATCTGACTTTTTTTTTTTTTTTTTCCCTATAAATTATGTTTGCCTGGTCCGGAACTTCATGCAAATGGAATCATGCAGCATTTACTCTTTTTGTTGGTATCTTTCACGCCATTCATGCTGTTGTATTTGTTCTTTTTCACTTCTGGCTTGCATTCCACCATACCAATGCACCATAGGTGTTTATCCATTCACCTGTTGGTAGGCATTTAGGTTCTATTATTCAATTTGAGGCTATTATGTTGAAGCTGTTAAAATATTTATATACAAGTCTTCATGTAGACATGTTTTCATTTCTCTTGGGTATATTTCTAGGAGGGACATTGCTGGTAATTTGATAGGTGGTATGTCTTAACTGTTTTCCACAACGGTTGTACCATTTTCATTCCCTTTGGTAACGTAAGAGAATTCTAGTTGCTCATCAATATTTGAGGTTGTCAGCACTTTTAATTTTAGTCATAATAGTACACATGTAGTCATGGCTTATTATCACTTTTATTAATATACTCTAGCAATTCTGTGTTTTCAGAAAAATTGAGTGTTATAGACAGTTCTCATATACTCGTCCCCTTAGTATCCAGTATCATTAGCATCTTGTGTTAATTTGATAGACTTGTTACAGTTGATAAGCCTACGTATATTGATACATTATTATTGGCCAAAGGTTACCATTTACATGAGATTTTTCTCTTTGTGTTGTACATCTTACAGATTTTAACAAATGTGTAATGACATGTATCCACCATTACAGTATCATACAGAATAGTTTTGCTGCCCTAAGAATCCCTTTTGGGCTCTGTATCTGGGGAATCTCACAGCTCTCAGCACCCAGCCCAACTTCTTTCAAAATGTCTACTGTTCATGAAATTCTGTGCAAGCTCAGCTTGGAGGGTGATCACTCTACACCTGCAAATGCAGACAACTCAGTGAAAACCTACAACAACTTTGATGCCTGCTGGGATGCTCTGAACATTGAAACGGCCACCAACACTCAAAGGTGTGGCATTATTTGCAGATGACATGATAGTGTACATACAAAACCTGACAAACTCCACCAAAAACTTACTTGACCTAATAAGCAAATTTAGCAAAATAGTGGGATATAAAGTTAATATACAGAAATCAAAAGCATTTTTATATACCAGTAATGAAACATCAGAGACAGAAGCTAGAAAACAAATCCCATTTACCATAACAACAAGAAAAATAGAGTACAAGAAAAATAGAGTACTTAGGAATAAACTTAACCAAGGAGGTAAAAAATCTATACTCAGAAAACTACAGAACATTGAAGAAAAATTAAGAAAGATATAAATAAATGGAAGCATATATCATGTTCATGGATGGGAAGAATTAACATCATTAAAATGTCCATACTACCCAAAGCAATCTATAGATTCAATGCAATCCCAATTAAAATACCAATGACATACTTCACAGAAATAGAAAAAATACTTCAAAAATTTATATGGGGCCAAAAACGCCCACGAATAGCCACAGCAATCTTTAGAAAGAACAAGGAGGAATCACAGTACTAGTACTTGTAGTATACTACAAGGCTACTGTAATCAAAACTGTCTGGTACTGGTATAAGACTAGACATATAGATCAATGGAACATAATAGAGAGCCCAGAAATAAACCCAGGACTCTATGGCCAACTAATATTTGACAAAGGGGGAAGGAACATAAAGTGGAGTAAAAAAACAGTCTCTTCAACAGTGGTGTTGGGAGAACTGGACAGGGACATGCCAAAAAATAAAACTAGACCACCAATTTACACCATATACCAAAATAAACTCAAGATGGATAAAGGACTTAAATAGTGCCACCATAAAGGTCCTGGAGAAAAATATAGGCAGTAAAAATTTTAGATACCCTACAGAGAAATATGTTTACTGATACTTCTCCAAGGGCAAAGGAAATAAAAGAACAAATAAACACATGGGACTATATCAAATTGAAAAGTTTTTGTTCAGCTAAAGAAAACACCAGCAAAATTAAAATGGAACCAACTGTAGAGGAAAACATACTTGCCAATGATATCTCAGACAAGGGTTTGATACCCAAAATATGTAAAGAACGTATGTGACTCAACACCAAGGAGACATCCCAATTAAAAACTGGGTAAAGAACCTGAACAGACAACTCACAGAGGAAGATATACAAAGGGCCCAAAGGCATATGAAAGAATGCTCAACATCACTAGTCATCAGAGAGATGCAAACTCAAACCACAATAAGATACCACTTCACACCTGTCAGAATGGCAATCATCAACAAATCAACAAACACCAAGTGTTGGCAAGGATGTGGGGCAAAGGGAACCCTCATTCACTGCTGGTGGGAATGCAGGCTGGTGCAGCCACTATGGAAAACAGTATGGAGTTTCCTTAGAAAACTAAAAATGGGACTGCCTTTTGATCCAGCAATTCCACTACTTGGACTATACCCAAAGAACCCTGAAACACCAATTCAGAAGAACCTGTGTACCCCTATGTTCATAGCAGCTCTATTTACAATAGCCAAGTGCTGGAAACAGCCTAAGTGCCCATCAGTGGATGATTGGATCAAAAAACTCTGGTACATTTACACAATGGAATACTACACAGCAGAAAGAAAGAAGGAACTCCTACCCTTTGCAACAACATGGATGGAACTGGGAAGTATTATGCTTAGTGAAATAAGCCAGTCAGTGAAAAACAAATACCATGTGATCTAACCCATTACAGGACAATAATGAACAAAACAAACAAACAAGCAAAACAGAACTGGATACATGAATACAATGAATAGACCTTTAGTGGGCAGTGGGGAGGGGGAAGGGAGGAGGGAGGAAGAGGAGGCAAAGAAGGGGAGCAGTTTAGTCAAGGACCTAGCATGGAAGAACCATGGACATGGGCAACAAGTGGGATTGACTTTGTTGGGGAGTGGGTGGGTTGGGAAGGGGACAGAGGGGAGGAAAAAAGGGGATGGATGTAATACAATAACAATACAATTAAATTAAAAAAAAAAAAAAAAAGAATCCCTTGTGCTCCTCCTCTTTGTTTCACCTTTCCTCCCTTACCCTCTCCCCTGAGTAATCACCCATCTTTCCTTTACTGTCTTCATAGTTGTGCCTTTTCTGGAATGCCATGTATTTGGGATCATGCAGTAGGTAGCCTTTTCAGATTGGCTTCTTTCATTAGCATTATGCAGTTCAGGTCCATCTATATCTTTTTTGTGGCTTACAGCTCATTTCTTTCAGTGATGAATAATATTTCATTGTCTGGATGTACTACAGTTTATTTATCCATCCAGGCAGCCTGGTTGCAGACTCCATGCTCTTCATTACTGTGCTTTCCTACTTGATATTAACCCCTGTACCGTCAAAAACCATTGGTAGCTACATGCTTGTTCATTGTCAGATGTTTAGATCTTTGGCCCAGCTTCCAGAGCCCCTCAGATTGGCCCCAATTTACCTTTCCTTGCCTTATCTCCAGGAAAATAGCCTTGATATCTGCCTTTTCAGCCCCTCGTCTGTACTGATTCCAGAGTGTGGGGTCCACAGCCCCATATTTCTCTTCCATGTTTGATTCAGAAAAATATGCAGAGAATTTTTCAGGATATACTGAGGACTCTTCTCACCTCCTGCTGTTAAGGAGCTAGGCTGCAGCACAAGTCCAGCAGTTTTTATTGGAATAAATGAAACACAGTTTAGCTAGTATGCACCCATTTAGACCCTTCTGGAAAGGTCCATATGGTCCTGGTCTCCCTTGTTCTTTCTGAGAATCTGGACTCTTTCTTCCCCCTTGGGGTGACTTGATGGAGCTTTTCTCTTCTGAAAAGAGCTTCACGTACAGAAGTCTGTGCTGGTTTCCAGGAATATTATAGGGTTTCCTGTCTTACATGTTCTCCATCGAGTGTAATAAGGACTAAAATTCACAGTAGAAAATAATTTCTTTGTTTTGAGCAATACTTCTCAACCATAGATGTCACTGAGGAAAACCACTGGATTCCCTCACAGAGATTCCGACTCTTTAAGCCTGGGGTGTGTTCTTGGAATTTCTGTCCTAAAAGCTTTCCACTTGATTCTGATGCATTCTCTCCATTGGAGACAACTGGTGTGAGGCTGCTGCTCTGAAATGCAGGTAATCTTGGAAAGGGTAGCGTATTAAGCATCACACTCTCCTGGCCTCACAATACCTTACATTCATTCAATTTGTTCTATAAAGTATTACGGAGCCAACATAAAACAACAGAGCAATAAAGGCCTGCACTTAAAAGAAAGAGATTTTTAAATTAGATGCTGAGTTCTTGTTTGTTAGTGTTTTAAAAAGCATACAACAAATATTACCCTTCCATCCAGTTTACCAGGGGATTTATTTTGTTGCGATTTCAAAAACTAGAACATTATGCAATAAACTGCACTTCACATGATGTTACCAAGATGTCTTGTTCCAAGTTGTTAAAGCCCGAGATAACAATAAACATATTTGCATATAAATACCAAGTAAAACCAGTAAAGAAACAGAGCTGAAGGGTGGCCTTTGTTCTGAAACTCCTGTGTGTGTGATTCCCATGGGGAAGTTGTCAGAACATCACATAGAGCAGAGCTAGAGGTCTTAGGGCAACCAAGTGAAGAGCGCATTGGGTGGGAAGAGTTTGATTATAATCATTGCAGATGAAGATACGGCCTTTCCCTTTGGTTTTATTTCAACCTCCACCATATCTTGCAGAGAGGTCTTACAATATGCAAACTTTTTAAGAAGAAAAACTAGAGTCCTGATTTTGTTATGATGTTCCATTTCTCTGTGCTTGAAGCAGTTGGCTGGTAGCATGATCTAAAATGTGGACTCCAGGTGCAGAAAAGGGACATCGTGGAGATGGTTATCAGTCAGTGGTGTGGACGGTAGGAGGAGGCGGAGACAGGGCTGCATCACTGTACTGATGGCCTGCTCCTAAGACATAGGCTCAGAAGAACTCTGGGATAAAGGGCATTCACAGGGCCCAACTGGGTTTATATCTTGCTTTTGGGTATAGTTTGGATTAGATGACTTTTGAAGGTCTTTCCAACCCTTAAGTTATAGGATTCTAACAACCCCAGATTCCTCACTTTGATATTTGAAGCCATTTATCACCTGGCTGCCTCTTACCTGACCATAATATACCTTCTTTTTTCTAGCATCTTCCCCTCACTGGTGAGCTCATTTTGTTTCTGAACCTTCTCTTTTGCTTTTCCTCATGAAACCCCACTACCCGCTGTACCACCGTGTACACACATCACGACCGTGTGTAGGACCCTTTTTTTCTTTTCTTATGCTCGCTCTGCCTAGTGAGCTTGACATTCCTCATCTTACCTGTGAGCTTTCTCTCATGACCTCCCGCCCTCTCTCTGTCTCTCCCTTCTTTGAGGTCCTGTTGGGCCCATTTCTTGCACAACGTGATACAGCACTCTTATAAAGGCTGTTGTTAGGGTGAGAGGGTAGAACCTCCACCCAAGGATCAGTGCATGGGGCAGGGGAACCAAGAAGATGCAGTGCTGAGGATGAAAGATGGTACCCCCTGCCCCTGCTACCAGATCCCCATCAAAGTGAAAATTCCTTAGGACCCTTAGGATTCCTTCTCAGTGCTTGATGATTCATTATCCTACAAAACAAACAAACAAACAAACAAAACAAGGAAGGGGAACTGCTCTGAGTGTACCCAATGCTTTATTCTGAAAATGTGTAGTGATTTAAAGTCTCCAGAGATCAGCCCAGACCCTCTGAAGCTATATGTACCACTGTTTTCACAGTGATTTTCGTGTGGCACAACGTTTGTCCTTAAATTTAGTAAAGGATCTGGGAGTAGGCTCTTTAAGGAGGGTGGAAAACCTTAGTTAAAAAGATTTCAATGTATTGTGTGTGGAGACATTTTTCATCATTGTTCAGGGGCCGTCAGTCAGAATCAGGAATAATTCATATGTAGGCCATGAAGAAAATATTAATGAAACAATATGACAGGGTGGAGTGGCTTGAGGATGTGCATTTGTCACTCTCTAGGAGTTTATCCAGGAGGATACAAGTACCATGAGATTAGACACTATTTCGGTCTCTGTCCCCATCTCAGCATGCAGGAGAGTGCAACGAATGAGTAAATGAAGAAAAACTCCGAAGCACTATGCCAAGATTGGTTATTGCCAGTCTAGCAGAACTGATCCTCCCCTGTCCTACATAATGCCCTGACCTTCTGGTTAATGGGTGGACATCTATTTAGACAAAGCCACACTGAACTCTATGCCAGGCTTCTCTGTGGTTTGCAGAATTTGTAGCTAAGATTCACCTTTCATCTGCCCCTGATTTCTTACCTGTTTTACATGCGACAATTTTACAGGATCAGAGAATGTTGTGTTTCTGAGTAGAAACAGGAAGTGTGACGATCCAGCCCTGCAGAATCTGGGGACGAGACTTAAGGCAGGGAAACTTCCAGTCATGTGAAAGCTCTCAAGAGGGAATAACCTTGGATTGTTAGAGAAGAACAGGAAAATCCATGTTGTGGGAGCAGAAGGGGTGGAGTGGCCAGGAAGGCTAATAGAGGCCTTGCAGATCATCCTAAGGAACCTAGATTGTATACTAATTGTATAGGGAGCCTATTGAGGGCTAGTATCTGCTTAGTGCTTCACCATATATTCAGACCTCACAGAAATCTGCAATAAGTCAGTCAGATGTAGTTCTCCTTCTGGCGATGAAGGAAATGGAACCCAGACCTTCTGACAGCTCATTGGACTCTCTCATGCTTGGCCTAAAATGTGGGGTGTCTCCCAGTTAGTGTTTCTTTCCTAGTGAGGTCACGAGAGGCTGACCCACAGAGAGTCAGTTGTACCCTGCTCTGATAGGTAAAAAGGCAGTGCAAATGTGTTAGGAGCTGGGCATGAGCGTGAGTTTCTATTTTGTGATTGGTTCCATACCTAGAGTGGCATATTCGGTTTTGGCTGCCACACTTAAGGAGAATGCAAGGGAAATTGGAGAGGTGCCAAAGAGGAACAAGGAAATAGCTTAAAGAGTGTATTACTGGCCTTACGGGGCATGGTTAATTGATTTGAGGGTTTTTTAAATCCCCATGAGAAGCAAAAAGAGCGTTAAGGCAAAGTTGATCCTCAAATAATTAAGGTTTCTAGCTAGTGACTTCCATCTCCCCAGAAAGTTAAACTGGAGAAGGTCAACTTCAAGCATAGTGATATAGAACAGTCGGCATAATGAGATCATGAACATTAAGCATCATTAGATACTGAAGTAGACCACTCAGGGCAGTTGTAGAAACCTGGTCCCAAGGGCTGTGTGAAAACCAAGTATTATTCTTCTGAAAATATTAGGCCGAGGCCTTCATTGGAGATGCTCTGATCTTTTACACTTGACTCTCTGAGCCTGTGCTCCGGGTAGTTTGAAGTCTGCCAGGAAAGAATATTTCTCAGGTTTGGCAAAACCTGACTTTGGACAAAGGATTCCTTCCTGGCCTCTCAGTGGTGCTGTGGGAAGTGGGAGAGGCTGAAGCACAATGGTAAGGGTGTTAGGTGACACACTCGGAGGCCATAGGTTTATCTCTTAAAGAATGACTTTCAACCTCATTACAGTTGGAAACAGTTGTTTTCCATGTTGTTGGAGCAATTTTATGGCAGGTCCTTGTGCGTTAGTATCCCCCTTTATCACCTGCACCTTATTCTCCTCAAGCTGCACAGCATAGACTGTGCAATGATTCATTTTGAAAAGAAATAAAGACACAACCAAAAAATCCATCTCCCTCAGGTACCCTTTCAGCAGCTCTTTTCAGCCATAGACGGCCCCCAGTGACCCTTCCATTGTCCCACCAATTGTCCCCCAGTCATTGGTGCTACAGGGATAGAACATGGGATAGCAGAATTTGAGGTAGGTCACTTAGCTGTCTAGCTGTGTAGCATGTTCCTTTTCTCCTGTAGATTCCATACAGGAGACATTCTGCCAGCCCTCCAAGCCACCTCATCAACCTTCCCCATTGAGAGCCACTATGATTTTTGACTTGCTCACACTGCTGTTTCATGTCCTTACAGCTCGTGTCTGGTGCGCTTGCTCCTCCTGTTACCCCATTCCCTGCCCTTTTCCCTGACTTTGAGAGGTAATATCAAAGGGTTCTCCAGAGGGATCTCACCATAACACGAGCCAGCAATTTCAAGTTCACGATGGTGACCAAGATCCTGGTCGCATATGGCAGGGCTTGCTTGGGGGACAGCATAAGCAAGAGATTAGGCTTTGTTTTGTTCAAATATCCATTCATTCAGCATATTGCCACATACTGTGGTAGGAGATAGAATACAATAGAATACAAAACCAAGACAGACAATGTCCCCATTTTGATGGAGTTTACATTGGAGGGAGAAGGGTGAGGGAAATAGAGAATAACCCAGATAACGTCAGAAGTTGACACAGGCTGTGACAGGTGTACAATAGAACAGGATGGTGCGAGGGTGAGTGATGGAGAAGTTAGGTTTGCGGAGTTGGGGAGGCCTGTCTGTGGATTATATACCGAAAGCACTCATGTCCTAGGTCCCGATGGCTCACATATGGCCTTATCTGGCTGGGGTGGACAGAGACACTGAACCATGAGCTCCTGTGACTGCCAGCCCAGCTGAAATGTCCACTTTCCACTTTTATCAGGAAACTCATAGCCTCTCCAAGTTGTTTGTTTCAGTAAATATAATCAGTGAAAATCTGAGTTAGTCCAAAACTGTTCAGACTTCACCATTAGGACTAGGTTAAACATCATGTTGTAGTCACTCACCAGTTGGTTGAGGGCCCTCTTAAGTCCATAGTATTGTGCAGGGGCCTGGGGAGGAGGTCCTGTCCCCAGGAACTCCAGTCCGTGGGTGGGGGAAGGGGGAGATCCTCCGCCAAAGGAGAAGAGGACCAGGATGGGAAAGGCCTGTCCCTGTCTCACATCTGTTGGCATGTGGGCCTGCAAATGTCCATCGTCAGTAGAAATGCGGCCTACATGTTTCAGTGATTTTATTTATAAATTTTAAACTTAAGTTAAAAGCATGCTGTAGAACTAAGGCCTTTATCTTATAATAATTATTTTCTTCCATCTCTTCTAAATTATGTGATTCCTGATTTAAAAACCCAGTGTTTCATTTTATATTTAAGAGATGATACAGTGAACCTTTTATTAGTAACAATTCACTATTGAAAATGCATATTTCAGTAATCTACTAGCTTTTGAAAGAAAACCAGCCTGTTTAAAGTGGAAGAAATCTCCCTCTTAATTACTCTGAGCTTCTCCATCTCGACATTTTAAACACTTTCCAAATGTTGCTTGGAGTTCTTTTTTTAAATTGTGATAAAATACACGTAACATAAATATTTTCCATCATAACCATTTTTTAAAGATTTTATTTACTATTTTTAGAAAGAGGGAGAGGGAAAGAGGCAGAGAGGGAGACAGACATCAATGCGTGGTTGCCTTTCACCTGCCTCCAGCTACCGACCTGGCTGGAGACCTGGCTTGCAACCTGGCTATGTGCCCTGGCTGGGGAATTGAACCAGCAGCCTTTAGGTTCACCGGCCAGCACCTTATACACTGTGCCACCAGCCAGGGCCCATTGTAACCATTTTTAAGTGTAAAATTCAGTGGCATTAAGTTATCAAAATGTCGCAGCACCGTCACCACCATCCATCCCCAGAACTCTTTTCATTGTGGGAAAATACTTCGTAGCTTTTACAACTTCTCTTGCTAAGAGGTGTATTTTATTTAGCCAAGGCATTATACTATTTATTTTACATATGCTATATATCAAATTTCTAACATGTATTTGACATGTAATCAAATTTGTATTTGATTTAATTCTCACCATGATCTCATAAGGGCCATATTACATACACTGTGTTTTCCCATGAGAAACCCAGCTGAGAAGCCTGTGTGTGTTAGTTAAAAGTCAAGCAGCCAGTAGAAGTTGGGCTAAGAATTTGAATCCAACTTCCTTGAATGCCAAAGCTCCTTCCTATTGTTCCACAGTGATGCTTGGCTCAAATCTTCATTCTGGCACCTTGCCTTCTGTCAGTCACTGTGTTCAGCACCCGTCAGAGCACAGATCACATTTTCTCAGGATATGGGGTGAGTTTCCTCTGTGCTCAAATTTTCTTAATCAGTTCATAAGGGCACCAACCCAACACACATCTCAATAGCAGCTAAATATCAAAACCACACTTTATTTTTGAAGAGGATTTGGAGATTTACCTCCCTATAACTGTGTATATCCCTGTTTAAAATATTATCACCTTTACAACGTTATGTGTTGGTTTTTAACTCTAAAAAGAGGAAATAAATCTCCTCATTGTTATATGTTCCTTCTTGCTCATTAATGATGTCATTTGCATCTCTCTTTTATGAAAGCACCTGGATGTAGGATGCTAGTTTCCTTGTTAGTGTCAGCACTGGCCAGCCTGGGTGTGGAGGTAGTAGAGGAAATGCCAGTACAATGGAAGGTCCAGTGTTGGTGCAAATGGACTTGCTGATGTACAGGTGCCCTTATTGGGTGTGTGGGGGTGGGGGAGCTGCATAAAATCGTGCAAACCTTAGCAATCTTTTTTATTCTTGGAAGAAATGGCCTGTTAGAGAACATGGTTAGGAATTAGCAGTAAAGCACCCTCACTCCTTTCCCTCTTCTGAGCTGTGGTGCTATATTAAGGCGTATCATTCAGATGGTAGCACCAAGCATATGGTAGAAGGGGGAAGGAAATGTGTTCTTTCTCTAGTTTGACATGCAAATAAGAGGGAAAACATTGTGAAGGCACATGCTGGTTTCTAATATTAGAGAGCAGAGGGAGTCCACCCCAGGACCCCAGCTGGGTAGCCTCCTCATGTCCCCCCACCTCCTCACATCCTCCTGGCCTGTTGCCCCAGTGACCAGAGGTGGCAGCCTGGGTGGGAAGGTGGGTGAGGTTCCAGAGGTCCTTGTGGTGAGAAGGGTCTCAGGGAAGGGAAGAGAGTGCGGCTAGGTTTGCAGGATCACCCACTTCTTTTCCCTCTCCATCTGCTCCCCATCTCTTCTCCCCCTTCTCTCCACTCCCCCTCTCCCTCCACACACTCACAGAGTAGTGCTTCCCTCATTGATTGACTGGAAGTTCATTGCAGAGGGGTGGGGATGGGTGAAGGCTAAGCTCCCAGCCAATTCAACTTTTCTCAAGCACAGATCCAAAGCTGCTATGGCATGTCCCTACTCAGACTTACTTTTAATGGCTCTGCCTTGCCATCTGGGTATAGTCCAAACTCCTGGCCTGCTTGCACCCCATGATCTAGCCCTTATTCTTGCCTTTGCCCCTCCACATCCACTCAGCCCTCCCAGTCCCCACCCCCAGTCTTTCGTAATCCAACAGTGCCAAACCCCACGCTGTTCCCACTGCCCACTCTCTGCACCTTGGGCCTTTGGCAAAGGCTCTTCTCTGTGGAAGACTCCTTCCCCCTTGACTCCACCCTCACTGCACTTCACTTGTGTAAACTCTACTTGTTTTTTTCCTCATTCGTTGCCTTCAGGAAATCTTCCCTGAGTCATTAAACCCTGTCAGTCTCCCCTCTGACATGATACCATAACCCCCATGTTAACATGTAACACCCAAAGACAGAAGGGCTTAATCCCCAGGGTCTCCTCAGACCACCGGAGGGGGCTTCTCATAGTTATATCCTCAGCTGAATAAACGGCTGCCAGAGGTGGATTCCATCCAGCACTTGGCTGTGCAGCCCTCTCTGCCTGCGCCTCATTTTACATCATCAGATCTGTGAGCGTCGTGCTTCAGTATCCATTTGTTTATTATTCGCTTAGTTACGTTCATCTGCATACTGTTGCACTCATTACCAGATCATGTAAGTCCTAAGGTATTTTTCATTACAGTGCCCTCCAGAAAAGATTGTTATTAACAATCACACGATTGTGGATGTGTACTCCTTCCTTATTTGGAGATTCTAGCCATATCCCTGGTGTACATTTGGAGATGTCTGTGCACTTTTGGTGGATATACTGGAATAACTGATGATTTCTGATAGGACTGGTACCTCAAACTCTGTGACTTTAATGAGAGGGGGAAAAAACCTATAATATATGTTCTGCCAAACTCCTCTTTTGGAGGATATAAACCGACAGATGTCCTTATTATTCCACAGAACAGCTCCTTCCTCTCAACAAAAATCTGTGTTCCTAGACCCAGCAATTTCTACTCCTAGAAAACTCTTCCTTTGCTTTGCTCCTGAGAATGTTTCTTCCGATTTGGGATTTTGCTGTCAGCTGGCCTCACCCCATTTAATTAGGCAAGGCTTTGTCTGTGTTACAGTTTTTGCCAGCTGGGTGGTGGAAAGTAAAAGGATTTCAGAATCAGGAAAATCCTAGTTCTATGGCACTTGGCAGGTTAATGAGCCTCCCTATTGCCCTCACTGTAGAAATGAACTGCACACTCTGCCTCACACATGCTAACATAGAGCTTTGCACATATTAAGTCCTCAATAATTGTATGTTGTACCAATGGCTTTGAGCTTCACTTGGGGATCTAATTATTTGCAAGCCTATTGGACAAAGCAACAAAATTTCAGAAACAAGTGGTTCTTTATTTTCTCTGCAGAAACCATGAGGATTTGAGGAATTAGATTTAAAACATCTTTTTATGTGAGATGTAATCAGGGTATTTGCATCATTCTATAATTGGTAAAAAGAACACTGAGCACATTTTTAAATACATTCTCAGAGAATGTTTCTGACTACAGCTTTCTATGAATTTTGCTATGGGTCAGATTGCAATTGGGATGGCTGGAGGTCAGTCCTTATTCTACAAATACAGTCATTTTTTCAGTATGTGGTGAGGTGAACAAGAGTCAGAATCTGCTCCAAACTGCATATTCTAGATATATTTTTTCAAATTGATATTAAGGAAAATTTTATCAGTAATCATAGATGGCTTTTGGTTTAAAATAGTTTTTCCCCTTCAAGATAGTGTACCTTTAAAAAAATTCATTTTCCTATTACAATTCACATTCAATAGTATTCTGTATTAGTTTTAGTTGTACAGTATAGTAGATAGAAAATCATAAACTTTACAAAGTGACTCTCTCAGTATTTCAGGACCCACCTGGCACCACACATACTTAGTACAACATTCTTGACTATATTCCCTATGCTGTACTTGACATCTCTGTGTCAGTTTTGACCTTTAAAACAATGAGTGAATAGTTAAACAATAGAAACATTTAAACCTGTGACTGTAACAAATCAATTGATCCTGGACAGCTTCTAAACCATGGAAGAGATGGGTTGGAACACCTTAAAAAAGGAAGTCAAATCACTTTGAGTGAATTTTAAGCAAAAATTTGACACTGATGAAATTTTATGTTGTCTGAGATGCAGTACCTATCACAGTGTGTTGTAATTTGTAATTGTTGACTGGTTCATTGATGAACTAGACTGTGATTTTCTTGAAGCCAAGACTAAGAGTCATTTAGTTCAGCACTTGCAGGGCCTAGCACATAATAAGTGCTCAATAAATGGTTGTTGAATGAATTAATGAGGTGGAAAAGTTTAAACTCCATAATACCACACTTAAACGGTTGCTGACTGGCTGAGCGGCTATGATGGGAGGCTGCTGATCAGTAGATCAGGATAAACCTAAAAGGCAATTTGTAGGGATTTCCCCCAGGGCAAGCTCAGAACATATTTTTTCCCAGTAATGAAAAGGAAAAACAGCCTGAAGACAGGAAAGGTATGCTTTTTAAATTTAAATATGACCAGAGGCTAGAATTCAAAAATAATTCTACCAATTATAAAGGACACAATAAATTAAATTCACCCTAACACCGATTTTCTTTTTTCCTCATGTTTTTTATGCCTTTAATTTAATTCTACCACCAACTGTCTAGCTTATTTTAAGGTTTCTACTTATGATTGGATCTTGACAATGCAGAAGAATGTTCTGTGGTCATAGGGGGAATACTCTGAAAAATCTTATATGTATTCCCTAGTTTATTTGAGGTAAGAAATATGAAAAGAAAAAAATGAGGAGTCAAAAGTAGTCTTGGAAAAGTGAGTTCTATAATTTTGTTTTCCAAATGGCTGTGAAAACAGGAGGTAACTTATTTATTCTCCTGCTGGACTACATATTCTTTTTACACAGTCTGCGTGTCCTTGTCTTCTCTGAGGTGTAATAGTGTCCTCTGGCCTCTCACCCTGTCGTCCCTACCCCTAAAGCTGCCTGAGTTACCTCTTTGAATTTCCCAACAAAAATAAATGTCCCTTTTTCCATCCCTGCAAGTCAAAACGTAAATACAAGACAAACCTGAGGATTGTGCCAAGGGAGTAAAGCTTGACACCAAAATTCAATTTCTTTTACGTTTGTGACAAATCAGATAACTCAACATGTTATCATTTGATGTATACCATCAAATTTAATATTTCCTTACCTGGAGCTTTGCCCCATTACTGGAAACCTCCATGACCTTCCTCCTCAGAGGTTGCCTTGTCATATTCCCCTCCTTGGAGGTGGCTCCCACCTTTACCATTTCCTCCCAGTTCCTGGCTCTCCTCTGCCACCTAGGCTTTGGAGCGCCCCTAGAATTTCAGTAACCTCAGCTGTGGTGGCTTCGCTCTGATTCTGAAGGGGCTCTAGGCCTTTGGTACTAATCTACAGATTTTTGTTACTGGCAGTGTTCTTTCTGATTCATATCTTGTGCAATACCAGAGAGAAATAACTTCCTATATCATTTTTCTCTTAAGTCCTTAAAAATTAATGTTAATTTTATGTTAACATTCCTATAAGGTTGCATTCAATGGATCTTTTCTTTATCTCTGAAGAAAGTGGAAATTTGTGTCAAATGGCTTGCACAGAAATTTCATGTTAGGATTAGATTTCCAGTATGCATAACTCCAAGTGGGATTGTTTGAAGTTCAGCTAATCTTCACAAATGGTTTAACTCTATTCCTTTCCTTCGGTAAAGCTATCATTTTCTTAGCATCAGACCTTTACCATGCGTCTCAGGTCTCTTAGAATCATTTTGAAGTTTGCACTCTCCTCTGTCTTCTTTGATCTTTTCACATTTTGAGTGAATAATTTCCATGAAGTGAATGAGGAGCAGTTAACATCTTTCCACACCTACTGCTTGATAGGAACAATCACCTATTTTTAGGAATAATAATAATGACATATTCATTATTGAGCCAGCACACTCATTTTCAAATTTATTGCAAACTTGAGAAAGGAAATATACCACTATTTTTGTTTACATTTATGGAACAACTTAGAAACATATGAACTTCCTTACCTGTTGGATGATCTTTATCAATAAGGATACATTTGATTGTAAGCAACAAAAAGACAAAGATCAAATTGACTTAAACACTCAAGAAGGGAGATTAATTGATACGCCTTATCCTCCAAAGATAAGTGGGTTTACATCTGATTCAGCAGAACAACGCAGAAGTCAACACCTTGCTTTCCATAGCTTCATTCTATAGTTAGTTATGTCTTCTGATCACCTTCTCAAACAGTTGCTTACTTGTTCAAGGCCTGAGCCTAACACCCTGGTGTTACTACCTGGGTAGAGTTAGCTTTCCCCAAAGCCCAAGCTGTGTGTGAGTGATGTGGACCAAGTGAACTTGAGGAAGGAAGGGGTTTTCATGGCTGGTCAGAGAAACCTTGTATCCACTACACTATCTGAGTGTCTAAAAATAATTTATGAGCACTTCATCTAAAAATACTGCCTATGTTGTAAATATAAGGGTTTATTCGCCCTGGCTGGTGTGGCTTAGTGGATTGGCACCAGTCTGTGAACCCAAAGGTTGCTGATTTGATTCCCAGCCAGGGCAACATAACCAGGTTGCAAGTCAGGTCTCCAGCCAGGTCCACAGCTGGAGGCAGGTGAAAGGCAGCCATACATTGATGCTTCTCTCCCTTTCTTCCTTCCTCCTTGCCCTTCTCTCTGAAAATAATGAATGAAATCTTTAAAAAAAAAAAAAAGAAAGAAAGAAAAGAAAGAAAGAAAGGAAAGGATACATTCAAGTCAATTTGCTCTTTTTTATCATGAGGCCATCTGACTTTATTTAAACTATCTTTATACTATTTTAAATTTTTTATGTAATTTCTTACACTTGCTTAATTTTTAAAAGAGAATTTGAAGCATTGTAAATAACTTCTGTTTTGTATCATCCACTAATAGAAAGTAAATTTCTCTGAGAAGAATGACTTAACTCTTTTGCTTATTCTATTAATTATTTTTATCCAGAAACTGGACAAAGACTTGAGTCTTAGTATGGGAGATGGTTTTTGTAGCATAAAACATCTTGTAATTGATTTTATAAGATTTTTTCAAGGCTGTTAGGATAGTAATTTCCTGAAATATCAGTGAAAATTTTTAATATTATTTCATTTTAATAGTTCATAGCTTCTCCCTGTCTGACTTTTATAGCTCTAAAGACCATCTCTGGCCACAATTACAGATAAAGTAGAAATTTGAAAAAAATCTTATGTTGAAATAAAAAATAGAAAAAATTCTCTTTATATAAAAATTTATTACTCTTAAAGAAATAGAACTATACCCATGCTTTCATTTCTAGGGCAATTAGTAAAAAGAAGTGAGCTTAGGGATGCCACAGTTGAGTTTGAATCCAGGAAGTGCCATGTAATAATTTTGGGTCAGTTACCTAAGCCCCTTGAACCTCAGTTTCCTTCTTATAAGAAATGGTAGTCCCCTCCCTTAACATTTTCCAGTTATTCTAATAAGGTATTGAATTTAAATGTGATGAGCTCAGTGTCTGCACATGAAAAGCTTTAGGTAAATGATAGTTACACCTGTCAATAGTATGCACGGAGAGCGAAGGAGAATGCATGTCAGTGCCCTGGGTTCTGTCTTCCACAAGCAGCTGCATTCTGATCCCAGGCACAAGGAGCTTGGGTTCACTGTATTCCATCATTCCAGCCCTGTGCCCTTCTTGTGGTGGGGAAGGTGCCTGCAGGGTCAAGGACACGGGGCCAAGGACATGTTCCTGCCTATTGTGTGTGCCGGCTACTTGGACCCCAGAAATGCTCTGCACGTCACAACCTTGAAACAAATAATTGCAATGAAAAGCATTGTGGTCTAACCACGAACCACATACAAGTCCAGGGAAACAAAGGAGAGAAAGGCTTTTTCGTGGACTCAGGAGGGGCTTTTGTAAGAGCAGATTCCAGTGGAGGAAACTGACAATTCAAAGTATAGAGCCTTCTCATTGGCTGAGTCATGGCGGCCTCCCATTGGCTGAGCTGTTAATAGGCGAGGAGGAATCCTCTATCTGAGTTAGTCATGTCACTTCCTGTTTGAGATGCAGACTTGGGTCTATTCCAGTTAGGGTCGGTGATAAGCTATGAGAGCTCTCTTCTAGCCTCCAAGGTCTATTTTAAGTAAGATATCTGTTAATGTTTACAGATTTACAACATCATCTATACAAACTTGCTTCTTCATAGGCTATAAATTGTATTCCACAACATGCTGTTAGTAGTACCAGCTGAATTTGTGGGTAGTCACTGAATTTTCCCATCTGTAAATGGACTGATGGCCAGAACATTGGTTCCCAAATTTGTTTAATTATCAGAATTGCCAGAAACTTAAAAAAATATGCATGTCCCAGGTTCCACTGACCTGGTAATGGTGTTTTGGTAGAATTGGGGAAAAGCTGACAACATCAATGCTTTACATATGACTTGGGGGATCTTGAGAGTCAGTTGGCTTTCACTACCTCTCCCCTAGATGGATGTTGGGGCTATTCTGTATATTTAATTTCCACTTCAAAGAGTCTTTCCCAATATGTCTGGAGAGGAGGAGCTGGTGTTTACTGGGCAACACATTGTCTATCCAGTATCTCTTAAGATCTGTGCTTTGCTAAGTATGAACACACAGTAGCACATAGAGGCAGCCATAAAGTCCACTGCCTTGGCTTTTATTGTGTGTTAGTATTTGGTACTGAATCTGCATGTTAGTTAAAGAGAAAAGAGAAAGCAGATTTGTCTCTAAAAAGGGAGAGGGGCTGGACTGACAAATGGCCAGAGGCTGTGTGCTAGCAACCCATGAAAACGTCACAAATTCTACCAAGTAGCAGGTACTTTCTCTACTCAGAGCACTTATGGTTGATGAAAATGGAAAGATCCTTCCAATATGTGCAGTGTATTTTCTGAAGATAACAAGAACTATTCAGTCAATGAAATTCCAGTTCTGGAGATATAGGAAAACCTAAAAATGAGAGATGTTTTCTTTTTTGCAATTTCCTTTTCCTTTGAAGGAAATAAACTATTGGTGAAAAGAGTTATGAATTTGACATCTTTCCATCACTACCTATTAAGAGCTCCTACATTCGTTTTAATCCCCAAGGAAATTTAGATATTTGCACTATGGTCAAATTGACTTTCTACTTGTTTATAGTGTAAAACAGCAATTTTCAACCAGTGTGCTGCAAGAATTTTTAAAACATGCAATACTTGAATATTTAGTTAAGGGCACTGACTTCCTTTTCCCTTAGATTGTCAAATAAAAAAATATAAAACAATCTACACAACAATGGCCATCCAGTAGGAATGAATCAAAATTGTACCTATTTTATTTAATTGGGAAAAAAAAAAGTTTTACTGAAGAATTTTAGTAATTAGTTTATGTATGCCATGAAATGAAAAATGTTGATAAATGCTGACATAAGAGAAAAGTGCATATGAACTTTACACTTGCAAAAGTAAAAGGGGAATAAATGTTTAAAGTTACACTGTTAGTAGGAGAGAGTTAGGACCTCAAGCACAGTGTAAGGAACTACTTCACATCAGTTTATAATATCCCTTCAAAGCAAAACACTACATTTACCTTTTTTAAGAGTTGGATATTTATTACCTGAATACTGCTGCTTAGTTTCTTTAGCATAAAACCTACAAGTTCTTTTAGCATTGAACTTGGCAACAAACCCTTCCATAATATTTCCCTGTTTACCCTCATTAATTTGTCTCTCATGAGCCCCATCTGCTTGAATATTCTGTGTCCCAACACAGTACACCTCACTCTTCTGTTTTTGCAAATGCCCTTCCCTTTCTCTGGCTGACTCTTTTTCTTGTCTTTCCATTCCTGGCAAACTTGCCAACACCCAGAGCACACGTCACCCGCATGGTGCAGGCTGCCGAGTATCTGGGCCGAGCAAAACTTGGAGCAGACTATGCTCCCAGAGCCCATGCCTGCTCCCTGGCAGGATGTTTGTTGGGCTGTATCAAGAGGTTTACGTACACAGCTCTGTCTTTCCACACTGGCCAGGGAGCCACTTGTGTTTTATTTGTCTCTGTGTCCCACTGCTTGGCCGCATGCATGTCTGACAATCATAGATGCTGTCTTGATGTTTTATGACATCTAGGTCTGTGAGTTTTAAGCAAGCTCTCTTCAAATAACATACCGCAATGTTTCTCCAAGGGCTCTAGTATGCAGTAAACTTTGAGGAAGTGCAATGGTGACATAAGAGGTTGTGCTTTCCTCTCACCTTCCCCTTCTCCCCCAACCTGCTTCCATCTGCAGTGCAGTGCATGGCATTTTGTGCAGTATTCCATCCTGACGTCTGACAGTCTGTGTTATTTAGCCGAACTTCTATGTGTTTATTTCTCATCCAACCACATTAGACTTTAAGGTGCTAAGTCCACCACCAGCCCCGTTCCTCACCTCCCAAGAAAAAAAGGAGAGAAAAGATGAAAGAGGAAAAATCACCAGATGGTTTATCTAATGCCACACCCATACTGCAAGATCCTAGAACTAGCAGTTTTCATTCCCACATGTGAGTTTTCTTCTCCATAAGGCTCCTGAATCTACTAGCACACGTCCACATAGCGGCTTCAGCTGCCTTCTGATTTTGCATCATGAGTCTGGGAAATAATCCTGACTCAGTTTTGTGCATGCTTTGACATCCCACTTTGCTCCTTCCTCCACCCAGGCCTTTATTCTTTGTTTCTTTATCTCTCAAATGTTCTTGGCATCCTTTCCCTGAGATAAATCATTCTGCCAAGTTCTCTGCCTGCAGAGTTGTACACAGTGCCAGCTGCCCCAGCCTCTTGAGAAATCGCAGTTCCAACATTGGGGACCCAATAACTGTGTGACTATAGACAGAACCTAAAAGAGAGTGGCCCCAAAATTGTATGCCTGTGTGGGTATATGCATGCACACATGTGCATATATGTGTGTGTGCATTAATGTGTGTGTGTATGTACAAGGTGAAACACAGTTCACTATTTTATTATTAATTATTGTATTATTGTCTACATAAGCACCTACTTTTGCCCCACCCTGTATATACATATGCATGCATGTATACGTTTATGTATGTGAAGGAATGTGTATGTGTGGATATGTGTGTATACGTAGATCTACTCACCCCTTGCTGTCTCTGTTGTTGCATTGTTAGCTTCTTCCTGATTGCAACAAAGTTTAAAGAAAATTGAAGAGGCCTAGAGATAATAACTCTAGATTCAGGAAGAAATGCTTAGCATCTTTGGGAATAACTTTCTGAGGCAGGTCCTCCCTTTGTATCTGAAACTATTTTAATAATACTAGTCTTCTCTAGGTGAAGTAGAAAAGAAACCTTTTTATTTTGTTCTTTTTTTTTTTTTGCACTGGTTTACATTTTCCCTCCCTTTTTTTTTCTTTTGTGTTCTTTCTGCCTTTTTAAAGTAGCAGAACCCTTTTGAAAATACATTCTTAATAGAACCCCAATATATAAACATGTAGAAAATGTAGTATTTTATCAGGGTGAATTTTTAAGTTCAATTATAAATCCTGTCAATGTGAACACCAGTGGACATGTTGTGTCCACTGTGAGTCCCTATTTGGTATCCATTGCAGCTATTGGTTGTGTTTCACGACATTTTCTAAAATACTTATTGAGAACCTGGAGGATTTGGGGGAAACCAGATTGAAAAGCTATAGTCAAAAGTGACCTCAATGAAGTCCAGACAGCATGCTCTGATGCTTGTAGGAAAAACCTCTATGTCTTGCAGAGTCAACTGAAATGCACCTGGCAACCTGTGTATGACCTCGGCCTGGCTAGGCCTTCCCTTCCCTGAATTGGCTTGCAGACCCGTGGCCGACACCTGAGCACGTTAGCTGTTTTGCTTGAGCATAGGAACAAAGCCACCACCACCCTCCCTGCCCTGACCATCCTGGTGTGATTGTCAGAGGCCATCCATGTGGCTGGATTTCTTTTATCTTCTCAACCCTCATGACACAGTTGCTCTCCTAATTTCCTCTTAACCCATAGAATGGAAAACTATGTGAATAGCAACTAATTTATTAGACACAACCTATAAGTAGCATCATTTCTGAGAATTTGGCGCTTGTCCTGGGAAGTTTCTTCAGAGTAGGCATTCCTGGGGTTATCATAATCATATCGTATTTGTTACCAGGGCATGCTAAAACTATAAACTCAGAACCGCCTCAGCATTTGACACCCATCTACATAAACCTGCAGTTTGCCGAGGTGATATGTATATCACACACCTTTTAAAAAATCATCAACACAGCAAAACATGCTGTTCTTCCTAATCATGACTATAATCTCAATTATGAAGAAACTCCCTCTTGTACTTTCTCAAGAAAGAATATATAATTGCCCTTATTACACACACAGATTCTGTGTGTGTGTATAAACACATATAAACACAGGAAGAAATAAATTTACAGTTGTAAGTTCATGAAACACAGTTTATTCTTGTTTATTAATTATTGTATTTTTCATACAAACAACTGTAAACCTACTTTTGTTCCACTCTGTATCCATATTCAATATAATGTATAGGGCACAAGGCCAACCACAAACCCTAATGAACTCCCAACATGTAGATGCTTGAAAACTAGTTCATTCAATTTGAATGTGTCTGATTTTCTGAAGCCTGGGTCAGAACTGAACAGACTGTGAAACAACAGTAATTACTGATGAGCAAACCTAAAGAATGCTTGATTCTATACCATATCTCTGATGTGCTATCCATAGAAGAGCAAGAAACGTTTTGTAGCACAGGTTCAACCCTCTTAAGGCTGAAAACAAACTGATAATAGACAGTGCTTCAAAGCAGACTTTCCTCTTTCTTTGTTTTTCTTCTTACTCTTTTTTCACTCCATTTTTTTTCTTTTGCTTCCCACTTCATAAACAAATGGCCCAATGTTCCAGCAGATTTAGTGAGGCACCTGGGATCATGCTCACCTGGCCCCAGATGCTTCCTTATCTAGAAGGAGCTTGGGCGGCAGGCCAGCCTCTCTTCTTTCCTACCGGTGCTCTCGGTCTCCGAGTCAGTGTGAAAACTCTGTCTGTGCCAGGGGCCTGCCGCAGAGCCTGCCTTTCAGGGCTCCTATGGACTTGGCATAATCCTGGGTTTGAGCTGTGTAATGCAGGATGCTCGCTGTGGGGATCAGCTCAGAGAAAGCTTTCACAGAAGGAAGAAAAGGAAATGATACCTTCCCCCCAGATTCCTTCTGGTGCATTGCTTTGTTCTCCTTTCCTTTATGTTCACCTAAATGCAAGTGTTCAGAGCTAGAAGCCTTTAAGATGCTTCCTAGATTCTAGCCCAGTGTCTTCAGTCTGGGGATCAGAGTATGATGAAGCTGCAGAGCGCAGGCCAAGTGGTGTGCCCCTAGTTCTAGTCATCAGCAGTGTTTCACATAGGAATGGCTCCTCAATTCATGCTGTAGTGATGTGCAGTGAACTTGGAGCACACTTTCTGAGCTTCCCCGCTTTAAGGTGGCTTTGGACACTGTGTTTTCAAATCAGTGGAGCTAGTGAGTCAAAGTTACAAGACCTCACCTCTAGTCTGAGACAGGTGAGTGAGTGCCTTGATGTTCCCTGAGGCTAGACATCTATTCTCATGTGAAAACATCCAGAGAAATATATATTACCCTTTGACAAAAAGCTACCAAGAAATTCACAGAAGGTAATGACATTTTCTTAAATGTGTTAGTCTTTCAAAGCCTTACTTAGGAATATTAGAAGCTACAATTGAAATTTATTAATTTTTCACACTCTTCCTGAGAGGACTAACGTGTTGATCAAGTAGTCTTGACCTTCAGGCTCAGGACACCCTGAACCTTACCTTTAAATGAGATCCATTATGAAGTAAATTTATTCAGCCAAGATAAATTTAAAATAGAACTAAGGCTAACGAATTACTGACTTGAAGCACCTAAAGGTGAATCCTTTCTGAGCTTCTTAAGGTTTTTTATTAACTCAATAACTTAACAGGGATACTTACACTTTGCATTTGAATCAGTTGGGAGGTTTGTCTTTAATTAAATATTTTATTCTATTAAAGTTGTCCAAGTTTTTCCCCTTTGCTCTCTTCTGCCCATCATCCCACCATCCTGTTCCCACAATCAGTCCCCACCCATCCTGTTGTCCATGTCCCTGGATCATTCATCCTTGACTAGGCCCTTCCCCTTCGTTCCACATTTATCCTCTCTCCCCTCCAGTCACTGTCAGTCTGTTCCTTATTTCTATGCCTCTGGTTCTATTTTGCTTGTTTGTTTTGTTCATTAGGTTCCTCTTAGAGGTGAGATCATATGATATTTGTCTTTCTCCACTTGGCCTATTTCACTTAGGATGATATTCTCCAGTTCCATCCATGCTGTTGCAAAAGGTAGAAGTTCCTTCTTTCTTTCTGCTGTGTAATATTCCATTGTGTAAATGTACTACAGTTTTTTTGTCCACTCATTTACTGATGAGCACTTAGGCTGCTTCCAGCACTTGGCTATTGTAAATAGCACTGCTATGAACATAGGGATGTGTAGGTCCTTTTGAATTGGTGTTTCAGGATTCATAGGGTATAATCCCAGCAGTGGAATAGCTGGATCAAAAGGCAGTTCCATTTTTAGTTTTTTGAGGAAATTCTGTACTTACACTATTTTCCACAGTGGCTGCACCAGTCTGCATTCCCACCAGCAGTGCACCAGGGCTCCCCTTTCTCCACATCCTCTCCAGCACTTGTTTGTTGATTTGTTAATGATGGCCATTCTGAAAGGTGTGAGGTGGTATCTTATTATGGTTTTAATTTGCATCTCTCTGATGGCTAGTGATGTTGAGCATTCTTTCATATGCCTATGGGCCCTCTGTATGTCCTCCTTAGAGAAGTGTCTTTGCTTATTTTTTAGTTGGATTGTTTGTCTTCCTGGTGTTGAGTTCTATGACTTTATATATTTTGGAGATCAAACCAAAATATCCAAGGTATCATTGGCAAATAAATATGTTTTCCCATATGGTTGGATCCCTTTTCATTTTGATGATACTTTCTTCAGCCATACAGAAGCTTATAATTTGATGTAGTGGCCTATTTGTTTACATTTTCCTTCATTTCCCTTGCCCTAGAAGATATATCTGCAAAAACATTGCTGCATGGGGTATCTGAAATTTTGCTCCCTATATTTTTCTCAAAGACTTTCATGGTGGCATGGCTTATGTTTAAGTCCTTAAGCCATCTTGAGTTTATTCTGGTATATGGTGTAAGTTAGTGGTCGAGGTTCATTTTTTAGCATATACCTGTCTAGATCTCCCAACATCATTTATTGAAGAGGCTATTTTTACTCCATTTTATGCTCCTGCCCACTTTGTAAATATTAATTGACCTTAAAGACATGGGTTTATTTCTGGGCTCTCTGCTCTGCTCCATTGATATATGTGCCTATTTATATGCCAGTACCAGACTCTTTTGATTACAGTGGTTTTGTAATATAATTTGATATCAGGTATTACGAGCCCTTCTACTTTGTTCTTCTTTCTTGCTGAGGCTATTTGGGATCTTTTATGGTTCCATATAAATTTTTGAAATATTTGCCCTCAATCTGTGAAATATGCCATTGGTATTTTAATAGTGATTGTATTGAATCATAAGGATTGTTCTGGGTAGTATGGATATTTTAATAATGTTAATGGTTAAATTTCCAATCCAGGAACACACTGTATGCTTCCATTTAGTTGTATCTTCCTTAATTCCTTTCTTCAGTGTTCTATAGTTTTCTGAATACAGGTCTTGTACCTCCTTGGTTATTTATTCCTAGCTACTTTATTTTTCTTGTTGCTATAGTAAATGGGATATTTTTCCTAGTGTCTGTTTTTGACATTTCATTGTTGATATACAAAAATACTCAATTTTTGAATATTGTCTTTGTATCCTGCTATTCTGCCAAATTCAGTTATTAAGTTGTGTAGCTTTTTGAAGGAGCCTATAAGGTTTTCTATGTACACTATTATATCATTGGCAAATAATGGTCGTTACCTCCTTTCCAATTTGAATGCCTTTTATTTTTCTTACCTAATCACTTCTGTGACTATAATTTCCAGTACTATGTTGAATAAAAATGGTGAAAGCAGACACCCTGTCTTGTTCCTGATATTAGGGGGAAAGCTTTTAGTTTTTGCCTATTGAATATGATGTTGGCTATAGGTTTCTCATCAATGCCCTTTATTATGTTGAGGCATGCCCCCTCAAATCATGAATGAGTGCTGTGCCTTATCAGATACTTTTTCAGCATCTGTTGGTATAACCATATGGTTTTTGTCTTTCATTTTGTTTATGTGCTGTATTATGTTTATTGATTTGTGAATATTATACTATCCTTGTGCCCCTGGGATGAATCTTACTTGACCATGGTGTATGATCGTTTTGACATGAATTGCCAATATTTTGTTAAGGATTTTAGCATCTTCGTTCATCAAAGATATTGATCTGTGGTTTTCTTTCTTTGTTTTGTCCTTACCTGGTTGCGGAATTAGAATAATACTGGCCTTATAAAAAGAGTTTGTGGGTCTTCCCTCTTCTTGAATTTTTTGGAATAGTTTGAGAATAGAAGTTAGCTTTTCTTGAAATGTTTGATAAAACTCATCTGTGAAGCTATCTGGCCTAGGGCTTTTGTGTGCTAGGAGTTTTTAAATTACTGTTTCAGTTTCACTAGTTTGATTTTTTGTTTTTGTTTCTGTTTTGTTTGTTTTTAATTCCCACTGCCTATGCTACATCCCAAGCCAATTATTATTGTAACCTTCAAGGATGGGCCCCCAGGTACCAGTAAATTTTAACACTCTGGTAATTCTAATATACTGCCAAGCTTGAGACTCACTGGTAAGCTATTGTGGGTGGTAACAGGAATAAGAAGGAAATATACACAACCAAATCTTCTAATCATTTTTTATTCAGGTATTGAGCTTTTGAGTGTCGTTCACTGTAAATCTTTAAGAGGGCCAGGATTAATTGTTCACTTATTTATTCATTCTTCCACAGCATTTTTCATACTTACTTGGATCTAAGTTATTTCTCCTTTGGACTAAAGACAACTAGTCCCCAGCTGAATCTTCTGCAGCTGTTCTAGAGATGAGCAAATCATTTGGTCGTTTATCAATTGGCCCAGGACTAAAGGAGAAGGGAAAGAATATCTTTTCTAGGTAAATGGCTTCCTATCTCCAGAAGGCCAGTTCTATGTCTGACAAAGTTGGCCATGCAGAAAGAGAGCTTGTTAAAGTCTGAGCAGTAATCCAGGCTCCTGTGTAGCAAAGTCCTGCCTGAGAGAACACTAAGTATTGGCTTGGTGTGGGCCCATATATACATCTGTGGGCGTATATATACCTCTGTACCCTTTGCCTCATTATAATTTTAGATTCATTGATTGTCAGAGCCGGAAAGAACCTCAGAGTGTATCCTGTCTGACTAATTAATTTCTAGATGAGGAAACAGACCGTGGAAAGTGATGTGACCAGCATACAGTCCCATAGAGTCAGGGCCAGCCTAGTGGGTGACCCTCTCATGATGTCATTACAGGCTCTAGCCTGGTCGCGCTACTCACAAACACTGACCAGGCTCCCACCCTGAGTGCCCTAAACTGTACAAAAGGTAGATGCCTGAGATACATTTTTTAAAATATGGGCAGCTGCACATGAAGGTTTTGCTTGTTGCTTGTTTGTTTTTTAAGTATTCAAAGCAAAACTTTTTCAAAATGAAAGAATGTCACATGAGGTACTTAATGCTTAGAAAAACAACAAAACTGGCTTGTATACTTAAAATGTTGATTTGAGTACTATAGTCTGCTCCTTAGTTGATTACAGCTCCATCTGTTGGCAGCAAGGAGAGATGATTTGAAGTTTGGGATTTTGAATTATGGCCATTCCTGAGGGGACCTGTCTTCCTAATAGACCGTATTTCTCTTTATATGTAATATACATATATGTATACACACACACACACACACATTTTACCTTAAAAAAATATATATATATATATATACACACACACACACACACACACATAATGAGATCACATATTTTAATGTCCATTTAACAAGTGAGGAATTGCAGTCAGAAAGTATGTAATGATTTGTCCAATATCCTGTAGTTTAATGTGCCAGAGCTAAGACCCAGCCTAATCTCTTGATTGCTTGAGCAGTTAAATGAATCTGTATGTATTTCTGTATCCAGCATTATGGATTATCTTTTGGTGATTCAGGTGTTAATGATTTTGATCAATAACTTTTTTTTCAATTTTATTATTTCCAGAGATAGGGGATGGGAGAGAGGCAGAGAGGGAGAGAGACATCAATGTATGGTTGCCTTTCACCTGCCTCCAGCTACAGACCTGGATGGAGACCTGGCTTGCAATCTGGTTATGTGCCCTGGCTGGGAATGGAACCAGTTGATCAAGAACTTTTTAAAAAGTGCCTCTTTAAAACTTTGGCAATGCAACAGTCTAGTAACCTTTGTCTCATTGGTTTCAATGAGAGAATCAAGCCCTAATGCCCTAAGGCATTCACAGAATATACTGAATTAACTTTCCCACACAGCTACAATGGTGCAACCTTGGGAAAAATGAGAAAAATAGTCACTCAAATAATTTTTCTCTCTTCTGTGGTTCAGATGATGAACGCTACATCAGATAACTAGAAAACCTCCCACCGTAAGCACTTTCTGAGATAACCAGTAATCAGTTTGATATGTAACTGTAATATACTTAAATCTGCATATGAAATCATTTAAATACATATGCATGCACACAATACTTGGGATTTAGTGCAGTATGAACAATGATAGGCTGATAAAAGCAGTGGGGAGGCTTAAAAGAAAGGGATCCAGTCCTCTAAGAGGTAAGGAATAGTAAAGGGGTCTCAGTGGAGGTGATAACAGAATGAGTCTTGAAAATGAGTCATTTAATAAGATGTGAGAAGGATGAGCACACGTGTATAGCCAGAGAAGGTGTGCACAGATGGGTGAGAATTGCCAAGGCCCAATAGTTTGGTGTGGGGCAGTGGTACAAGATGAGGTGAATTGACTTTAAAATGTTTTCCTGGCTCTTTCTGGAGTTTTCTGACTTGGCTGTCAGTTGCCATGCAGGCAGGAGCCTACATTGATGCCCATATGCTATTTTTCCATTTAACAATTTTCTCTCTTTCTCTGCCTGGGCCTACTTCCCTCCATCCACTTCTTTATATGCCAGGAGATTATAGAGACTTTAGTGTAGATTGCCATATAAATCATTTACCTTCTGGACATAGCTGTATCGACTAATGTTCACTCTGGGCCTAGTAGGTGGTAAGTGATTAAAATTAAGTGAAGTTCATCACCTCAAGTTGCTTTTAGTGACATTAGTCCTTTGAGTTTTTGCTCATTGCTTTTGGGGGGTGAACATTCCTCATGTATGAAAGTCTTCTTGACCATGTTTTGGAAAGACTGAACACTGCTCTACAGGGATTTGGCTATCAAGCTGCGCAGGGTTAATGGAACCTCGGTTTTCCATTTGCTTGTGGCTGACATCCCTGCCCCTGTTCTCTGTCCACTCTTTGATAAGTGGCAGATCTGGGCTGATGAAGGCTCTTTCTAATTATAACTTCTGGACTCCTAACTATTCCTTCTTCTTTTGAATGTCTCTTCCTCTGGTTCACTTTGACACACTGGGATTTCATCTGTCAGGATGTTTACAGCCAAATACCTTGAAAGCTAATTATCCTAAATTTCAGGATAATTCTACAAATCTCTGCAGCCCCAGAAGTAGATGTTGTATTGTTCTAAAACTTAATACCTTGATTTTAGGTGTAACAGTTTTATACAAATAACTGAATTTATGAGCTCTTCTATATTCTTACTATAAGTTGGTTAATTAATATGAAGTGATAGCGTAAACACTTGATCATGGGCTTGGGAGTTAGAATTTCAACAATTTCAATTATTAGTCATATATCCTTGAAATACTTAATCTTTTAGAGCTTTAATTGCCCTCTTTTGAAAGTGGGGAGAATGGTATGAGCTTCGTAGGATTGCTACGAAATTTAAATGAAATCATTAAAAATACTTAGTGTAATCCTGACACATAGTTAACACTCAATAATGGTATATGTCAAACAGCTATGTAAGTAGGACCTAAAGAAAGTTACAAAATTAGTGCCTCACTAGCTTTAGATTTGTTATATTCCAGAGAACTGAAGAAATTGCCCTTATCACAAGAGAGTCACAGTGGAAATGTTTGAGAACACAGTAGGAGAGGAGACTGCCAAACAGCCAGAATCATCTTCTGGAGGGTGGACCCCTCTTAGCACAGGCTTTGCCTGCTAGGAGGGTGTTCTAGGAACCCATCTGTGTCAGTGCACCAGCTGGCGTTGTTGTGAGAGGCAGCATTCAGCTTCAGTGGATATTTTGGAAGACCTTTTCAACGTGTTGGCTCGTTTCATGATGGGTGGTTGATGAGCACACCTGCCCACATCACACTGAATGTCCAGCAGTTTTTGACCAAAAACAGCATGACCCCCGTGTCCTATCCTCACTATTTGCCATGATCAACTTTTTCATTTGGTTGTTTCTCTGATGAAGAATGTCCTCAAAGGGGAACATTATGTTGATGTGGAAAAGGTGAAACAAAAAATGGCAGAAACACTAAAAGACATCAAAGTCAACAAGCTCAAAAACTGTTTTGAGCAATGGAAACAACACCTTGATAGTGGCATTGTATCAAATGGAGAGTACTTTAAACATGTTAGAATAAATACCCAATTTTTTAGAAATAAGTTCTGGGGTGTTTTGGATCCCCACTTGTATAAGAGATATTGGTAAAATTTCCAGACATAAAAAAGGTTAAAACTATGGGATGTATGGACTGGAAAGTTTGACTTCAGTGCACAGTAAAATTCTGGAACAGTTAACCAAGCAGATGGTTTGTGATCAGTAAGGGCTATAGGGCTGTCTTCTTATAGATAGAGTGATAAAACATGGGATAAGTGATAGTACCGCTGGGTTAGCAACTTGACGGCAATTGAATCTACCTTGATTGGGGCCTCTGTGGAGGTCTGACATATAATCTTCCCACTTGAGACTTTAAGAATTTGGAGAGAAGCATATGGGATGGATATATACCAACCAAATATGCAGGTGGCCCTAAGTTGAGAGGAATGATAAATATAATAAACAAGAGAACCAAAATTCAGAATAATCCTGATCATGCAAACCATTGCAGTGAACCTAAAAATACTGAATTTAATGAACTAAAAGTAGAGACTTTAAGCTCAAAAGATCAAGTTTGAGCAAGAAAAGTGATCTTGTTTGGTAAAAATTCAGGTAAAAAAGATCTGGTCATTTAATTGACCCTAAGTTTAATATTTTTTCATTTATTTACTCCATTCATCCGCTTATTCATTCAACAAATAATGCATTAAAAATACTACCAACCAGGGGAAGATGGCGACAGAGTAGAGAGCAGTGCTGTTGGTATTCTCGAATACCAGAGCAGCTAGAGGACAGGATAGGAAGCGCGAGACATCTTCAGGTCCCGAAGAACTGGAGTGGTCAGTATCTGGACACAGGGGAGCACAGCCCAGTGGCAGCAGAGACCTATAGGAGAACAGGTGAGGGGACTCCAGACTTAATGGCCAGCAGGCTGAGGTCAGCTCTGGGCAGTGGCGGCCCTACCCTGAGGGGCGTCTCTAACTGAAGCAGCTCCAGGCTCCCTGGCGACTAGAAATCTGAACAGCGAGGTGCGGTCAGCGAGGGCAAACGCCGTAGGGAACACGAAATTGAACTCTTGCAGGGGAGGGACTGTGTGAGAGACTCACTCCGGCAACAGGGAGAGGAGGCTCCTCGCGGGGCTAGAAGCGGAGGAGAAGAGTCCTGCAGGAGCAGGAGCAGGGGAGCGGGGAAGTGCACCAGCTGGGGCGGCAAAAGGGCTGGAAACGGTGCTGCTGGGCCACCGGGGAAACAGCAGATTAAAGCCCCTGCGAGGGGGGAGGCCCAGCCCTGCTCAACCACACAGGCCCCCAGGCTCCACGGAAACTCCAAACCGGGAGCCGGAACTAGTAGCGGGGACAACTGACCCGCCCATTGCCGACACAAAAACCGCAGACGCCCAGGGAAAGGCGCATCACAGAAGCTGCTTAAAGGACTCCTCTGACAGCTGATCGGCTTGGAAGCCTGGCTCTCACCTGGGGGAGCAGGGCAGTGTTGGTGGTCCCCGGGCAGTGTTGGTGGACCCTGGGCACTGTTGGCGGTCGGGGGCTGCCTCCTCCTGAGCGGAGTGGCGAGGCAGGGCCAGTCATCAAAGGAACCAGAGAGGTTGCAGGCTGCACTGCAGGGGTGCCAGGTGCCTATCACAGTCAGGAGCCTCTGCCAGGAGTGGGAGGGGACACCCTGCGAGCAGCAGAATACCGGCAGCTCTAAAATCCATGTAGGCTACTGAAGGCCCAGCATTCCTGGGGGCTGACACCCAGAATCAGCCCTGACTGTGACAATCAGAGGCCCTACCACTAAGACCATATAGACTGCAGAGACCTGACTAAGAAAAAGGGGCCTCAGGAAATGGATTGCTGCTAATTTCAAACATCTGAGTTATACTGAGAGATACATGAACTATTAATCCCCAACATATTCTTTTCAAAAGTTACTTCTCACATAATCTTAATCCCCGTCTATCTCAATCTATCTAAATACCCAAGACGCCCCCCCCCCCTTGATTTAAAGTCTACTCTCTGGATACAACACATTCCCAGTTCTCAATCTAAGTATTCCACCCTTCCCCAGCCACCTAAACCCTTTCTGTAGTCTTTTCTTCCTTTCATTTTCTCCCCCTCGCCCTTTTTTTCCTTTTTTTTTTCTTTTTTTTCTTTTCTTCCTGTTAAAGCCCACAGGTCCTGGCTCCACCTGGACCAAACAGAGATCATAAAGGGTGAACAGACACCTAAATCTTTACTTTATTAATATTGGTTTTTCTTTGTCTTGTGACTTTTTCCTTTTTATTTTTTTTTTCTTTCTTTCTCTCTCTGATATAAGCCTGGAGGTCCCGGCTCCACCTGGACCAATCAGGGATCATTAAGGGTGAACAGCCACCTAAACCCTTTTTGCTTATCATATATAGTTTTTGTTTTTGTTTTGTTTTGTTTGTTTATTTTTCATGCTAAAAGCCCTCAGGTCGTGACTTTATCTGGACCAATCAGGGATTATTATTAAGGGTGAACAGCCATCTAAACCCTTTCTTATTATTGTTATTATCATTTTTATTTCATTTTTCCTTTTTTTCCTTTCTTTCTTTTCCTTTTTTTTTTACTGTGAAAAGCCCACAGGCCCAGAATACAACCAGACAGCCCAAATAAAGGACACATCAAGAACAAGTGGAGGAAATCTGGGAGAATGCAACATTGAACTCCACAAATCTACTATCACAGAAGGGTGATCAACTAAGGCAAGGAAACAAAGCAGGTTAATCCAAGGAAAAAGCAAAAAAATAAAAAGCAAGCAACAGCAGACACACAAAATGGAGGAAAAAAGAATCAGTCCATCACCAAAAGGAAAGGAAGAATCCCCAGAAAGAACAAAAAATGAAACAGGGGCACCTGAAACATCAGATAAGGAATTCAGAAGAATGATACAAGAGAAGCTCAGTGAGCTCACCCACATCAAAGAAAACTATAAACAACTCCAGGAGAACTACAAAGAACTCCAGGGAAATTACAAAGAACTCCAGAGAAATTACAAAGAACTCCAGGGAAGTTACAAGGAACTTACTGAGAACTACAGCAGCATGAAAAAGGACATAGAAACTATCAATAAGTGCCAGGAGAAAATGAAGAATACAATTTCTGAATTGAAGAATATAGTAGAAGGAATCAACAGTAGGCTAGAGGAAGCAGAGGACCGGATCAGCGAGTTGGAGGATAATGTAGACAAATACTCCAAGACAGTACAAGAGAATCAAAAAAGGCTGAATGAGACTGAAAAGGGGTTAAGAGAGCTGCAGGACAACATGAAACGTAACAACATCCGTATCATAGGGATACCAGAAGGAGAAGAGAAACAAGGAAAGGAAAACCTGTTCAAAAAAGTCATGATAGAAAATTTCCCTAACATGATGAGTGAAAACATTAATCCAGTTCAGGAAGCACAGTGGGTCCCAATGAGGATCAACCCAAACAGACCAACACCAAGGCATATTATTATTAAAATGGCTAATTTCAAAGACAAAGAGAGAATCCTAAAAGCATCAAGAGAGAAACGACAAATAACATACAAAGGGGCTCCAATAAGTCTATCAAATGATTATTCAACAGAAATAATTCAAGCCAGAAGGGAATGGCAAAAAGTATTTCAAGTCATGGTAAACAAAGGCCTGCAACCAAGAATACTCTACCCAGCAAGGCTCTCATTCAAGATAGAAGGAGAAATAAGGAGCTTCCCAGACAAAAAAAGACTAAAAGAATACATCTCTACCAAACCAGCATTGCAAGAAATGCTAATGGGTCTGCTTTAAAAATAAGTAAATAAATAAAATGAAGAAACAGAGAAAGCCAAAGAGGAATACAGACACAAAGGGAGAAAATGGCAATGAATAAGTATCAATCAATAATAACCTTAAATGTAAATGGATTAAATGCACCAATCAAAAGACATAGGGTAGCTGAATGGATAAGACAACATGACCCACATATATGCTTGTCTTCAAGAGACCCACCTCAGAACAAAAGATTGACACAGATTGAGAGTGAAGGGATGGAAAACTATATATCAAGCAAATGGACATGAAAAAAAAGCTGGAGTAGCAATACTGATTTCAGACAAAATAGATTTTACAATGAAGGCCATAAAAAAGGACAAAGATGGGCATTTCGTAATACTTAAGGGAACAATCCATCAACAAGAAATAACTCTGATAAACATATATGCACCCAACATAGGAGCTTCGAAATATATAAGGAAAATCATGGAAGACTTTAAGAAAGACATAGACAGCAACACACTAATAGTAGGGAATTTTAATACCCCATTATCAATAATGGACACATCTTCCAAACAAAAAATCCCCAGAGATGTTGTGGCATTGAACAACACTCTAGAGGAAATGGACCTAACTGATGTCTACAGAGTCTTTTACCCCAAAGAAGCAAAATACACGTTCTTTTCAAATGCACATGGATCATTCTCCAAGATAGACCACATGGTATGTCACAAGACAAGCCTCCACAAATACAGGAAAATTGAATTCATACAAAGTATCTTCTCAGATCACAATGGCTTGAAACTAGAAACCAAATTCAAGGGAAAAAAACAAAAATTCTCTAACTCATGGAGACTGAATAACATGCTTTTAAGCAATGACGGGGTCAACAATGAGATCAAAGATGAAATAAAAAAATTCCTGGAAACAAATGACAATGAACACACAACAGCCCAAAACCTATGGGATACAGCAAAGGCAGTTCTCAGGGGGAAATTTATAGCAATACAGGCCTTCCAAAAAAGGTTACAAGAAGTTTATAAAAACGACCTAACCACAAAGCTGCAAGAACTAGAGGAGCAACAACAACCAAAGCCCAGAGCAAGTAGAGGAAGGAAATCATCAAGATCAGAGCAGAACTAAATGACTCAGAGATTCAAACTACCATTTGAAGAATCAACAGGTCCAGGAGCTGGTTCTTTGAAAAAAATAAACAAAATTGACAAGCCCTTATCTAGACTCATCAAGAAAGAGAGAGAGAGGACCCAAATAAACGGAATCAGAACTGAAAGAGGAGAAATCACAACTGATACTTCAGAAAAACAAAAGATTGTAAGAAATTACTACAAACAACTACATGACAAAAAATAAGACAATCTGGATGAAATGGACACATTTCTGGAAAGGTACAATCTACCAAAACAACCCAGAAGAAGCAGAAAGCCTGAATAGGCCAATAACAACTAATGAAATTCAAGAAGTAATCCAAAATCTCCCAAAGCACAAAAGCCCTGGTCCAGATGGCTACACAGGTGAATTTTACCAAACATTTAAAGAAGAACTAACTCCTATCCTCCTCAAGCTCTACCAAAAAATTCAGGAAGAGGGAAGACTCCCAAACTCGTTCTATGAGGCCAATATTATTCTAATCCCAAAACCAGGGCAAGACACAACTAAGAAAGAAA
>PVIW01008330.1:0-62305 GCA_004026585.1 Noctilio leporinus
GTTGTTGCAAAGGGTACAAGTTCCTTCTTTCTTTCTGCTATATAGAATTCCATTGTGTAAATGTACCAAAGTTTTTTGATCCAATCATCCACTGATGGGCACTTAGGCTGTTTCCAGCACTTGGCTATTGTAAATAGTGCCGCTATGAACATAGGTATGCATAGGTTCTTATGAATTGGTGTTTCAGGATTCTTTGGGTGTAGTCCAAGTAGTGGAATTGCTGGATCAAAAGGCAGTTCCATTTTTAGTTTTTTAAGGAAACCCCATACTGTTTTCCACAGTGGCTACACCAGCCTACATTCCCACCAACAGTGTATGAGGGTTCCCTTTGCCCCGCATCCTCGCCAACACCTGTTGTTTGTTGATTTGCTGATGATTGCCATTCTGACAGGTGTGAGGTGGTATCTTATTGTGGTTTTAATTTGCATCTCTCTGATGACTAGCGATGTTGAGCATTCTTTCATATGCCTCTGGGCCCTTCGTATATCTTCCTCAGTGAGTTGTCTGTTCAGGTCCTTTGCCCGTTTTTAAATTGGGCTGTCTGTCTCCCTGGTGTTGAGTCATATTAGTTCTTTATATGTTTTGGAGATCAGACCCTTGTCTGAGGTATCATTGGCAATTATGTTTTCCCATACAGTTGGTTCCCTTTGAATTTTGCTGATATTTTCTTTAGCTGAACAGAAACTATTCAATTTGATATAGTCCCATTTGTTGATTCGTTCTTTGATTTCCTTTGCCCTTGGTGAAGTATCAGTAAACATATTTTTGCATAGGATATCCAAAAGTTTACTGCCTATATTCTTCTCCAGGACCTTTATGGTGGCACTACTTTACTTGCAGACTTTCTGATGAGATTGGTGGCGATAACAGTGTATGTGGTTTTTTTGATAACGTAATGAAATGCTTCAGCATTTGGAAAAATCTGTGTAACTCAGTGAACGAGTATCTTACAAATGACCAATGAATGATGTTACCAAACTTTACATAGGCAAAAAGATCTATTCAAGATACAATATAAATTGTTAGATTGTAATATAATAGAACATGAAAAGTTTCACTGATACAGTTTCAAATTCCACATTTCAACTAACTTTTAAAAGTTTAATTATGATGTCATAACAAAGAAGAATAACCACAATTATCTGAAAAGGCTATGAAAACAGTCCCCTTTTCCAAATGTGTGAGGCTAGATATTCTTCATATATTTCAACCCTCACATTCTATCACTACAGATTGTATATTGAAGAAGATATAAGAAACTAGTTGCCTTCCTTTCAGCCAGACAGTAAAGAGACTTGCAGAAATGTAAAAGAATGCCATGCTTCTCATTATTTAGTTTTGGAAAATTTAGTTACTTAAAAAAATTGTGTTCATATGTAATGGGATTATTACTATTTCGAAGTGAACGATAGATGATTTTTCAAATGTTTCCTGTTTGAACTTGGACTGTGGTAAATATCAATTGATAAAACTTACATAGCCAAAAGCATTTTGAGGCCTACCATAATTTATTAAAGAGTGTAAAGGGGTCCTGAGACCAAAAATCGTGAGAACTAATGGCCTGCGGGACAACACCCAAAATGGTGAGCCAGATATTGGGGACTGTCTACCATCCCACTTCATCCTACCTTTTGCAATCTCATTTATTACCACTGCCTCTGAAGTAACCCCAGTAACCCTAGCCCAAACACCTAGATTTTGATTTCTGCACATGTTCTAGACTTATGGCCTGACTTTGTGCATGCCATTCCTTTAACTGGAGCATATGTTCCCAGTCCCTTTATCCACCTGTTCGGTGGTTAGTCGGTCAGTGCTACCGTCTGAGCACAGGGCCTGAGGGTGGAGAGACTCATTCAGACCAAGCCTCACAGTTTATTTGTGGGCATTTTTTTGCATAGCCTTCAGGATCTGTTTATTTGTTTTAACTGCAATTCCTGAAGTGTAAAAGACTCATTTTCCCTGTTTATATATTTTTATCATCAAAGGGCTAAGTGTTCTGCCATAAACTTTATGGGAGTTTTGTAAATATTAACTAATGATTTCTAGTGATATCTGAGGGCTTTTATGATCCTGTGCGGACTAATCAGAGTCTTTAGCACCTACTGCAAGCAGGAAGGACACCTGGGAGTGGAGGGGGTAAGGAGGTGATCTTTGCTTAAGAACCTGCACTATGGTTGGGGGGACAGGCTTTAGAGTCAAGAAGCAATCAAACAAGACACAAGAAGGTAAGTAATCCAAGGAATAACTAGGTGCTATAGATAGGCCTTTGAGGAAGGGGAGATGGGATGTGAGTAGGGGTGCATGTTTGCAGTGGCTGGAGAAGTCAGAGATGGCTTCTGGGAGGAGGCAGGGACTTGCCAAGGACTTGTTGAATAGGGAAGGCTTAGTTAGAGGTCAGCGAGGCAGGATTTCAGGTTAGTGAACAAACTCAAGCCAGGGCAGAGTCAAAAATGAGCATAGCATGTTCATGGCCTAATGAGGAGACTGCTGACCATAGTGAAGGTGAATGGTGCAAAATGATAAGGTTGAAAGCTAGTTTGAAGAGCTTAGATTTGACATGGAAGGAAGAAGGAACCAATTTCCCTCCCCCTACTTTTTATTTGGTTGGGGAAGTGACGTGGTATCTTTGAGTACAAGCTGGGTTATTTGTGGGAGGAGAAATGAAGATGGAGCATTTAGTTAATGATCCAGGGATGTGAGGTGGTGAGGCTCTAAACTAGGGTATCAACAAAGTTTTTAAAAAAATGAAATACAAGTGCCCTGGCTGGTGGCTCAGTGGATAGGCATCAGCCTGTGAACCCAAAGGTCACTGGTTCAATTCCCAGTCAGGGCACCTAACCAGGTTGCAAGCCAGGTTGCAAGCCAGGTCTCTAGCCAGGTCTCCAGCCAGGTTCGTAGCTGGAGGCCCGTAAAAGGTAACCATACATTGATGTTTCTCTCCCTGTCTCCCTCCCTTCCCCTCTCTCTAAAAGTAATAAATAAAATCTTTAAAAATAAATAAATAAAAAATGAAATACAGGTACCATGTCTAGAATGCCAGCTTGGTGCCTTTAAATAGGTGTGTTTTATATATCAAGGCATGGGGATTAAAACTCCACAATAATGTGTTAGTGACAATTGGGCCTTATCATATGTGGCTTTAGAGCTGAAATCTTTTTTTCTAGCCTGTGCTCCCATCTTAGTCTTATCATGTCAGACACTAAATAACTGTGTGTGGTTTGGGGTAAGTTACTTAACTCTTTATTGTCTTGGTTTTGTTGTCTGTAAAATGAGGGTATTAACATTACTTCTCTCATAACCTCATTATGAGAATTGAGAATTATGACTTAACATATATAGAGTATCTACTCTAGCTCCTGGCACATATGAAGTTTAAAAAAATATTCACTATTACTTATTTACTCAGTAATTCACATTATTATCAAAATATAAGTATTTTTTAAATTCCATATTCATTTTTATTCTTAACTGATTTAAAAACAATTGTATAAAACAATGTCTATACTTATAATGTTGGGTTTATAACACAGACATACAATATATTTGACACCAACAACATAAGTGAAGTAGATGGTAACAAAACTGCATTGGAGTAAAGAGTGACAGGAGATGGTTGCTCAGATTACTAAAAAAAAAAAAGGAAGAAAAGAAACAGAATTGGTAAATAAGATGGGTCATATGATCAATTCTATATTTACTTCCTTTCCTATAAAAGCAGACTGCATCCAGAAGTAAAAAAAATCTGTGTAGACCTATGGTAAATAAAGAGCTTAAATTAGTAATTTAAAAACTCTCTCCAGAGAGCTCTGATCAGTGTGGCTCAGTTGGTTGGGTGTCATCCAGCAAACCAAAGGTGGCCAATTTGACACTTGGTCTGGGCACATGTCTGTGTTACGGACTTGGTCCCTAGTCAGGGTGTGTGCAAGAGGCAACCAGTCAAGGTTTCTCTCTCGCATTGATGTTTCTTTCCCTCTCTCCCTCCTTCTCTCCCCACCCTTCTAAATAAATAAATAATTCAAACTATAAGTATATGAATTACCTAATGGATCAAAGCATTCAGAGCTGGGCTGAGTCAAGGCCCTAAAAAAAAGCTTACTGGAGGCATTGCAGAGATGAGACTCAGAATCTGGGATGAAAAAATGTTAAATGCTCTAATTCCATAAATTTATTAAGCTCTAAAGTGTAAGATTTGGAGAACCAAATCACAATCTAATCATGTCACTTCTCAGCTTAAACATGGACTCCTGGTCCTGAGGGGTGCGGCTCGGTTGGTTGGACATCGTTCAGCAAAGTGAAAGGCTGCCCCTGGTTGATTCCTGGTCAGGGCACACGCCTGGGTTCGCAGGTTTGGTCCTAGGCCTGGTCCGGTTGGGGTGCATAAGAGAGGCAACCAAGTGATGTTTCTCTCTTACATCATCAGTGTTTCTCACCCTCTATCCTTCCCTTCCCCTCCCTCTAAAAATAAGTGAAATCTTAAAAAACAAAAACAAAAATACTGCAGAGATGATAAACTGGTCTTAGCAAGCCAGCAAAGCTACTCTCACTGGCTTTTTGTGGCCATCCCAGCCTTCTTTCCCCTGCCCATGTGGCCCGCACCTCATATTTATGCCCTATAAAGTCAGTCACTTTTTTACAGCAGTTTTGGGGTTACAGAAAAATTGCACAGAAAGCACAAAGTTCCCATATACTTTTTCCCACAACAGTTTCTCTTGTTATTAACATCTTGTATTAGTGTGGTGCATGTTACAGTTGATGAACCAATATTGGTGCATTATTATTGACCAATGTCCACAGTTTACATGAGGGTTTACTCTATGTGCTGTACACTTCTATGGGTTTTGACAAATGCATAGTGTTCTACATCCACCATTACAGTATTGTACAGAATAGTTTCACTGCCCTAAAAATGCCCTCTACTGAGGTGGCCCAGGTCAGCTTTATACTATTACTCTAGGCCACAAGGCTCTTCCCCACCTTCCCTTCTCACCAAAACAAAACAAAACAAAAAGGACAAGAAGCCTGGTTGTTTCCATCCTTGCAGTCCAGGTACCTCCCCCAGGAAGGCCCTTGGAAAGTCTTTTGTTTGGTCCACACTTCCTCTCCCCAAGTGGCCCTCAACAATTGAGGATGCCCAGTGTGTCTTCTTTGGTCAGGGAGCACCCTTCCCTTAATTTCTTAATTCACGCTGAGCCTTTTGCTTTAAAGACACTGTTCCCAAACGTTCTAAAAAGCAGCAGGAACATGTAGATCTGAATAAAATCAAACACATTGAATCTTGTGAAGTAACAAAACAGACACCCTTCTCCAACAACCAGCACTACACTAAATGAGAAATATCAGTCATTCCTTACATACAGTATTTCCCCTCTAGACAGGAGCGGCTGCTTGCACCCCGCCCCCCCACCCCGCATGAGACACGAAGGTAGCGTAAAACAAACTACTCCCTTCAGCTGTCACACGGGCCATCAGCAGTTCTGGTTAGCACCACCTATTCCTTTAAGCAACACAAGCTTTCACTTCCCCGCACCTGTCTCCAAACGCATAAGGAGAGGTAGGGGATGTAGAGAAATGGGAAGAGAGAAGGAGGAGGGGAGAGAAACGTGCTCCCCCCACCTCCAAAGCATCTAGAGCCCACGGCGGTGCGGGGCTCTGCGCTGGCGGGGATGGGGGTGCGGTGCGCTCTGGAAACCCAATTGGGTCTAAAGGCACTGTTACCTGCGGCAGTGGGTTCTTTCCAGAGAGCCCGGCTCTCCCATCCCCCTGCTCCCCACCAGAAAACGCCGGAGGGAAGTGGGGTGCCAGCCGGCTCCGGAGTCCCTAAGGGAGCCGGAGAGCCCTTCCACACCTGAGCCTCTGCGGCCTGCGGGCACCTGCGCTTCCAGGGGGCGGGGCCTCCTGCAGGTGTGCGGCGCGGGGGGCGGGCGCCCTCGGAGAGCCGAGCGGCCGCGGAGCCTCGGCGGCCCACCCCCCGCCTCGAAGAAATGCAGGCAGCGGAACGGTTAATCCGCACACCGCCACTGCGAGACCCGCGGGCCCCGCCCGCATCTTTGGGAGTTGGGGGGAAGGGGGCAAACGCACTGCGGCGCGGAGCGGGTTAAGCGGGCGGCCCGCGGCCGGAGCGCGCTTAACCCTTCGGCGCCCGTGGGTCAGCCGAGCCTGGCCGGAGCGGCAGCACCCGAGTCCCAGGCGGCGGCCACCCCCGCCGCGCGGGTCGTGCGGGAGAGCCCGGGCCGGCGGCCGAGCGCCGGAGCGCGGCGCAGCCCGTGAGGCTCGGGCGGGCGGGGGAAGGGAGGGGCGCGGCGGCGGCGGGCGCGCAGCGTCGCCAGGGCGAACCGGCGTGCGGCGCGGCGCGGCGGGCGCGGAGCGGGCGACCGGGCGCCTCCGTCCCCGGATGTGAGCGCGGGCTGCCCGCGGTCCCGAGCCAGCGGCGGCGGCGGCGGCGGCGGCGGGCACCGGGCACCGGGCACCGGGCACCGCGGCGGACGGCGGGCATGCGGGGCGCTCGGAGCGGCCCCGGCGGCCGGGCCAGCATCACCGCGGCGTCCCTCCGCTAGAGGAGGGACCAAGCCAATTCTCCTTTGCAGCAAAAAATTACATGTATATATTATTAAGATAATATATACATCGGATCTTATTTTTTTAGAAAAGTTTATTTGCTCCATTTTTGAAAAAGAGGGAGCGTGGGTGGCGAGCGGTTTTTATAAATTATTCTTATTTTCTGTTATCAGTCCCCGTCCCTCCCCACCCCCTGCTGAAGCGAGACTAAGGGCAGGGACCGCGGCGGCTCCTACCTATGGTAACCCCCTTACCCGCTCCTCCCCCGCCCCCACGCCCAGCACAGTGCCCTGCACACAGTAGGCGCTCAATAAATGTTTGTGGATGATGATGATGATGATGATGAAAAAAATGCAGCATCAACGGCAGCAGCAAGCGGACCACGCGAACGGTGAGCGGCTAGAGCCTGGGCACCCGCTGCCAAAACGAATCCTTTCCATGGTCCTCCCCTTCCCACCCGCTTCTTCTCACCCCTCCCGTCTCTGCTGCGCTGGGTGGGTTGAGGGGGTTGGAGAGGATGTTTCTAGCTCAGTGGCATCTACAGAAAGGGGATATATGCGTGACAGCCACTCTGCTCTCTCCTTCAGGCCTTGAATGTCAGAGTTAATTCTGCATTCGTGGGGTGGGGGCGGCTGTGGAGTCGGGGGAGCGCGGTGAAGCCGGAGGGGCTAAGAGCCAAGGTGATTCGGGTTCAGTGTCCTCGGGCTCAACTTTCCTCCAACGCTCCCAGGCGAGCGGTGGGAGGGGGTGGCTGTTAGTCTTCAGCCCGAGCCCCCTTTCCAGCCTCTTCTCACCTTCCCCTGCTTCCCCGCCCCTGCTCGACTAGTTAGAAGGTCTCTGGTGGCATCCTGAAAATTCCAGGATTGCTGGATTTCACCCTTCCCACCGGTGGGTCAAGCACCTCCCTCCCCTCAAGAGAGAGGTGGGTGTCAGAATCGCTGGCCAGGGGTCGGGTGGAGCTCTTATTCCCGCTCCCAGAGCCGCTGTGCAAACGCCGGTAACCTAGCAATACCCCGGAGAGTCGCTGCCGCTGTGGGTCTCCCCTCCCCAGCCCCGGCACCACGTGCAGCTACCACGCCAACAGCCGGGCTGGGGCGGGGGAGGCTGGTCTGACTAGCTCCTGGCCAGCCCTCCTCCCTCCTCCTTCGAGGTCGCCCGGTGCCCCCCGCGACTCCCGTGGGCTTGCAGCCTTCCTGGGTGAGCGCTGCCCAAGGGAAGACTCGGCGAGGCTCCTGTCAGGGCCCGTGCTGCGCGCTGCCTGCTGCCCGCTGCTGTGGCCTCCGTTTCAGGCTGTGGGGCAGGCGGACCTGTGCTTGCTTTGACTTTCCCTTGCTCTTTACTAGTAAGAATTGGTTTTGCAAATGCCCATTCCTCTACATCTGACACCACTCTCACTTTGACTTCTGTCTTAGTGAGAAGGTTATGACCCAAGGCAGGCAGGGGTCCAGGGAAGACTAGCTTAGGGAGTGGCCTGACTACAGCCAGAGGGGGCTTTGCACGTCCTTGTGCACTGGGATGCCACCCTCCACTGAGATGATTCCTTCTTAGGCCTTCAGTTCCCTGGCATAACCCAGCCTAGCTATCTTAGGTGCAGGGTGCAGGCTTCCTGCCTTGTCTGTTTCTCTGGATGTTAGCTTGGCTGCAGCGGCTGCAATTTAAAATGCAAAAAAGCCCTAAAGATGTTTTCTGTTTTCAGAAGCCTGTGGAGGAAGTGAGTCCCAACCATCATGAATTTTCATTTGCAGGGAGTGTCAGTGCATAATCTAGATATTTGTTATGGGGCTTTTGGTCTTAGTGCCCTGGTGCCAGTGGAGGATTTTTTTTTTCCCCCCTGAAAAATGCATTTGTGGCTGTGGAAAGAGTAACACTTTGAAAATGATTAATATGATTGAATTATTGGCGGTGTTAATTTTTTTTTTTTTTTTTTTTTTGTGATGGTGGTAGTAATTTTGGAGAAAAACTGTAGTATGTCCCTGTTAACTCATTAGAGATACATGGGGTTTAAACACAAAAAGGTATGGGATAAATGTGGCAATGACTGAAGTTTGTCTGAAGAAATGTACTAAAAGACTCCTTGTGAATTCATGGATGTAGAGATGCACTAACCCCACTGGGCATCATGCAACAAGGTCCTATGGGACTGACACTTAGGGCAGAGTGCAGGGACTTTTTTGCTGCTTTGGCTGACCAAACCCCTGCTTCTGAAAAATAGAGTAGAAAAATAGAATATGAGGTTCAAACTAGAATCATGGAAATGATTCCCCCTTGTTATTGATGGGAGACAATCTTTGCTGTTTTGTGACACTATATTCTTCTTATTTTTTTCTTTCTCCCCAGAGGCAAACTATGCAAGAGGCACCAGATTTTCTCTTTCTGGTGAAGGACCAACTTCTCAGCCGAACAGCTCCAAGCAAACTGTCCTGTCTTGGCAAGCTGCAATCGATGCTGCCAGACAGGCCAAGGCTGCCCAAACTATGAGCACCTCTGCACCCCCACCTGTAGGATCTCTCTCCCAAAGAAAACGTCAGCAATATTCCAAGAGCAAAAAACAGGGTAACTCGTCCAACAGCCGACCTGCCCGCGCCCTTTTCTGTTTATCACTCAACAACCCCATCCGAAGAGCCTGCATTAGTATAGTGGAATGGAAGTATCCTTTTTTTTTTTTTTTTTTGGTGGGGGCAGTGTTTCTCATTTTTTCTTACTATCTGTTCTTTAAAAGGATCTGTGTTCTGAAATGGCACTTACAAAGTGGTAGCAGCCTCTGGAAGTGAGCAACAGAAGCTGCATGTAAAAAGTTTCATTGGCTGTACCCTTCTGTCTCCTTGAGGGGCAGAGGGGTGGCTCTGTGGGTGTATTAAACCTACTGTGCATGTGTGTAGTGGTGGGGGGACTGGGGGGAGGGAGTGACATCTTAAAACTTCAAAGTGGTAGATTATTAAAATATGAACTGAGCTTTTGGTCATTTTGCATTAGATGGTTAGTTTAAATCCACCATTGTTTTTGGGCAGTGGTATGCATTGAACCTATTACAATTAAGGTATGCTGATTAAAAAAAAAAAAGATTGTATGAGACTCTACTAGGAACAACAACAACAACAAAAAATACATTTTGACCTTTAGTGGGATCTTCTCATTGTGACATTTGGAATTTGCTTCTGAAACTCCAAATAGTTCGAAGGTTACTTCCAGTTCTGACATTTGGTGATTCTAATTGTTTAGGTCATTACAAATATGAACACTTGCTTCATCGGGAGGGAGCAGTTTGCTCACCAATGCTATGACTTTCTGGAATTTCCTTTCCATGAGTTCCAAAAAGGCTTTTGAAACGTGAGCGTGAGGGAACATGTGAAGGGAGAGGTTTGTGCCCGCCCCTTCTCCAGAGCCCTTGCGAGTTAGAGAACAGTCCTCTCTGTGGAGGAATTTGCAGTTGCTGCTTTTATTAAAAAATTCTATGTCCTTGGCCTGGAGTTACATTTCTGAGTGTCTCCTTTGTATTTTTAAAAACTGAACTTCAGATGCCCCAGGATGGTTGTCTCAGATCTTGGAAAATGAGGGTGCTCTGCCTGTTCTTCGCCTTCCCTGAATCTGGAGGCCAGGCTGCAGTGGCTGCCACCCTTCAGAAAAGGTTGACTGAGGCATCCCTTTTACGCAGATGGCTTTCTAATTAGTTGACTCATTGGCCTGGGTAGAACTGGCATTTTTTTTCCCCCAGAAGCATAATTGGGGCTGACAAGGGGCCTTAGAGCAGTTCCTAACTATAGGAAGGAGTGTGAATCTAGGGGTGGCCCCACCGTTCCCAGATGGAGGGTGTTGGGAACCAGTTAGAAGGTGGAGCGGAAGCCCTCTTATAATTTGAATACCTAGCTAGGCAGCTGTTTATGTGCCCTCTGTCTTAGCTGTCTACTTTCTGTGCTCATGTGAGGTAACTGTCTAGAAAGGTTTTGGAGAGAGTAGCCAAATAAATGCAAGGATAGGAGTTGAGGGGTTCTTTTTCTTTTTAGAACAGGTATCTCTTCTCTAGAGGGAGTTAAGGTGTCTTGCACATAGCTGGGCTAGTGGATGTGTTTTCTCTTTAAATTCATAGTCTGAGAATGAACACTGTGTCGGCCCAAGAGGTGTGTAGGTGAAGAGTGCATACCTCAGTGGCATTTCTGGGGTCAGAGGCAGTGGTTGCATGTGGCCAGAAAGATCTCCTCCTTTTTGGCTTGACGTGACTCTGAGTAAGCAGAGACCTCTTGGTAGAGTCATTCATTTCATATGAAGTGAGGTGGGAGGCCTGGTGCAGTTTCTCTTTGTACATAGCAGTAATTTGTGTATAGCAATTTTTGTGCATGGAGAGACTTCCTGGATCATGCTGCTGACTCCCTCTTCTGCACTGCTAGGCACATGGACAGGAGTTAGGGAATGTGGTTGCCAAGGCAGGCAAGTGGGATGGTTGGTAGAATAGATTCTTGAACAATATATGATCTGTCTGTCTGTTTTCTCAAATAACAGTTTCCTTCCAGTTCAGGGAGCAGGTTATAGACATACTCTTGAGAGCCAGGCCAAGTCAGTTTAGGAAGAGGGAGAGCCTCCTTTGTTTTTTTGCACACAGGAAAGGCAGAGAGTATCCCGCATCTTGGGGCGATGAAGAGTTTGCCTTATTAGAGGGAATGCTTAAGATCTGACCCATCTGTTTCTCTATTGCTGTGTTCTGCTTGGTTTGTGAAAACTGTGGCAGTGAGATAGGACCCTCCAATAAACACTTGGAAACTGAAACTGGACCACTATAAAGAATAAAAGAAAAACACTTATATTTGGCCTTCCTGAACAGTACTAGTATTTCTCAGATTTGCTGGTTTATCATTTAGGTATTGGGAAATTAAAAAGAAAGAATGGTGGTGGGGAGGAGGGGGGAGATAGTATGTTTCTGTATAGAATACCACTGGGGCAATTGGCTTTTTAAATTTTAGTAGGAACTGCTAACGAGGAAAATGAAAAAGGAGATTCTGAAATCTTAAGGTAGACTGTCTTAAAGTTGGGTCCCTAGACAAGAGAGTTCATAAGTTAACTTCATTCGATAAGTTTAGAGAATATGTATGAATGAAAGCAAATTGGCTTTAAAAATAAGCTCATCAACATCAGTAAACTCATCCATATCGTTACTTCCATATGTGTTGAAGCTCTTTAAGGGGTTGAGGTTTCATGAAACTCCAGGTATCCCCAGAGAGGCTAGGGGTTTCTGTTTCCTTCAGCATTATAAAATTTTTCTGAAGGATATCAGGATGAATAGAAAAGAACCTGTTCATATCCTCATGCTCTGAGGTGTTCTGTTAAACCAGAGTCCTTGCCTTTTGCGGCTTAGCATATGGGAGAGACGCTGTTGGAAAATCAAGCCCTGGAGTTGTGGATAGGTTAGGTTACTGCTCATCAAACCTTACATTTGGAAAGGCTAAAAACCAAAAGAGGAAAAACAGTCATTTTGGCAGATGTCAAACGTTGTGTTGCCAGTTTTGACAATGTCTCTTAATAACACCAGAATGTTTAAGCAAGTATCTGTTGAAAGCTGATCCCAGTGATTCTTCCAGACAGACCCCTGAGACTTAGAATGGAGAAAGTACACTTTGAAAGTATCTAATGCGGATTTCTCATGGCTTGTAATGTGTTATAAAGTAAATGCATTTACAGCACATTATAAATTGAGCTCTAGTCCAGCTGTAATCTGCAACAGTGATAATCATTGATTAGTCAAGAAAGCAGAAGAGGGAATGGAAGGAAGCCTAGCTTGCTTATCACAACATTTGAGGAATCTGTACAAGCCGTGAGATAGTCACAGGTAGAATGGAGAAAGTTCTGGTGACTTGGCGTGCCCCAGCCCAGAGAGGGATTCTGACTGACCCAGCCAATAACGGCCCCTGAGAAAATGGCTCTAACACATGGAGGCAAAGGTTTGTGGAAGAGATCTGTCTTGTGATGACTTCTGTTTGGGTCAGAAAAGAAACAAACGGCTAGGAATTTTAACTTTCTCAGGCCTTTGTTGGTTTTAAAACTAAAAGCAAGGTCCTGGCTGGTAGCACAGTGGATAAGGCATAGGCCTGCAAACCCAAAGGTCTCCGGTTTGATTCCCCAGCCAGGGCACATAACCAGGTTGCAAGCCAGGTCTCCAGGTCCGTAGCTGGAGGCAGGTGAAAGGCAGCCATACATCGATGTTTCTCTCCCTCTGTCCCTCTCTCTTTTCCTCTCTCTCTTTGGAAATAATAAATAAACTCTTAACCACCCCCGACCCAAAACTAAAAGCAGCAGAAACCTAGTTCACACAGTGCCTTAATTGGAGGTACTTCTTGGTTTTAATATAAAATGATCAGCGAAAGAATGAATGTAACATGATCTTGTAACAGAAGAAAAGGACGTGGAGAGGTTATTTGATAGGACCATCTAGTGGGAGATGACCACTTCGATTACTTGTGCTGGAACCTAGTTGTCACAACACTCAGTTGAAAGAGGATGTGTAATTTTCATTTTAAAAGTGATTCAAAAATGCTGTGATGGGGAGCATGATGAGAGAGATGGTTTGTGTTTATATAACATACATACTCGTATATATACATATATATTCACCTTAACAAAAATTTTCAGACCATTTGACATATTTATATTATTGGCTATTTTTGCCAATTGTGTGGCCTTAGCTATTTACATCCCATTCCCTGAAGATGATTCTAATTCAACAAATCATAACTTGGTAAGTGTCCTTACAGTTCCTACTTGTTCTGATGTGTGGTTATCATTTGCCTGTATACTTAAACTAGCAGCTGGCTTTCTGGAGGGGTGGGGGTTCAAGTTGACAGCTATGCATGTGATGTTTCCTGGAGCTTTGCAACAATGTTTTTCTTTTTAACCTGCATTTTTAAATTTATACTGAATGAAAGTGTTTAAAGTCACAAATCTTGTATAAGTAGATGTAGAACTTTTTGTGGAAGAGGTTTGTAGCAGATTTTAAAATAACTTTTCTCTCCATATAAGCTTTTGTTTACCATTCTTTCCTGATAATATTAGCTTTTTTCTTTTAAGTCCAGTGTTACTTGGAAGTGGTGGGTATTTTGGTTAATTTTTCTGGTAAGTAGAGAATTATCATAGATTTTGTGTATGAACTATTAATTTTCAGAGAAGTAGAATACAACAAAATGAATAAATTACATGGAGCACAATTTGGAGAAGCACACAGTATAGTTTTGAAGTTTTTAATTCCTAGTCCTATGAAATGCCCAAAGATAAAATGATTCCAGGGTTAAATAAATTGGGAAACTTCTACATATTTTATTGCCGCCTTAGAGGTTTGCAGTGCACATTAGTTCCAGTAAAAACTCCAGGAAGGTCTGTATTTAAAAAACCATTTCATTTTGTTTAACTCAGCTAGTCCTTAAAAGTAACTGCTTATGGATCCTTTAAACAATGTTTTTTTGACAGACTGCATCATACAACCAGCTTTTCATGGAACTTCATTTGGGAAAGGTTGATACAGTTTCTCTTTTTCTTTTTAAAGCACTGATGAGCTCTACAGTGGGACTAGGAGCTTGTCCCATTCGACTGTCAACTGGCTATATTTTGGGGCATTTCCTGTACGTTTTCTGCATTGCCATTCACCCCCTGTCAATTAAGGGGAATGGATGAGAAGATCACTAGGATTATTTTTACCTCTGACATTCTATAATCTTTCCTCAATGATTCAGAAGCCGTGTCAGGATTTTTCTGGAGCTGCAGCATCCTTGCCGGATCAATCCTTAATAATTAGAGGCCAGGCAGGAAGGCAGGTGGAGAGGAGCCAGTGTTGAATGATAGGAAAACTCTCTCCATTCTTTTGCTTTTTTCTTGGTTAGCTAGTTCCATTTGTTTGGTTTTCTTATGGTGAAGCTGTATTTTAGTACAGCTGGATATTCTTAACTGGGTTTATAAAGGCAGAATTAGTGTGGGGAGTGTTCTTCTGGGTTCTGAAGATACTGAAGTTATGCTCTTGTAATGTTAGCCCTTATGGTTTATGTCACAGGATTTCCAAGTTACACTTAAAATGTGTGGCATATTTCAGATGTTGTATGATGTCTATTCATCTTTGGGGTTTTCTGGCCTGATTTCTAGATAATTACAAAATATGTGGATACTGCTACTGGAAATATAGTTGTAAATGGGAGTTGGATACACATAATAAGCCCTGTACATATTTGAACTATGCTAAAGATGATTTGTGTAACTTTGAGTATTTTAAACAGCTTCTGCTTTCATCGTAGATAGTGATATTAGATGATCTTTTTAAAGGAAAAGCAGAAGTAGTAAAAAGCCCCCATTAGTGGGGGATAGAGCATCATTGTTGAGGCCACAGATGGTGTCAGCCTTGTTACCAAATTTAACTACGTAGATGGTGACCCAGTTTGTTGTTTTGTAGCTCAAGAGAATATGATTAAACAAACTTAGAAAATAAACACCTTTCAGAAAGGCAGATTAATTCAAGCCAGGGGAATAATTAATGTAGCTGCATGTATAGCCAATTAATATTCTAATTTTTCCTAGGGAAATTTGGTGCACTACTATTCCTGCTGTCAGATCATTTAGATTTCTCAGCTAGTAAGGGAGGGAATAAAATATATAGGAGATGGACAAATCTCTCCCTGATAGCGCCTCCCCCATGATCTTTTCTTGACAGTTTTTAAACACTGTTCTTTTTTTTGTTTTTGGAGGGGAGGGGGCAGTGTGTTCCTTTGACAGGCCTTTCTAAAATCCAACAAGTATTCCTTTGACCTCTTAGGATTCTGAAACTCATAGCATTAGAGCTTGTCTTGTGCTTACTTGGATGGTCACATGGGCAGATGAGTTTATTCTCTGCCTGACTCTTTAAATATTTCTTTTCCCACTGTGGGAAGGGAAGAGCCTTGTGGATTTCCCCCCTGACTCTTAGCAAGCTCCCATGCTGTGTCAGTCTTCCCACCAGGGAGCAGGTTTTTTTTTTAATACATTTGACCCAATTTGTACCAACGTGATTGCTCTATTTTTGAGATTGGTTTAGAGGCAGCTGAACGAAGCTTATTTTTCATCTGTAGTAAATACCTTTCAGTTAATATGAATGGCAAAACAAAGGGCAGAGACTGGTAATGGTTGCAAAGCAGTACGCATCAGGGAGCTCCTGGCTCTCTTTGCTTCGTAGCTCTGTGGGAAATGCATGTGCGGAGCACTTAGGTAAGGTCCAGGGCCAGCTTTGTGGAAGGTGTGTCTGCCTGTTATTGGCTGTTTGCAGTGAAACAATTATTTTTGTTGAATGAGAACTGTGGCCGTCCCCGCTGGTACAGTGCCTGTTCTGTCTGGGTTGTGTGCCACTCGGCTGGCTCTGGGGATTTAGAAACTACCTTGGGGGCAGCAAGTTTTCCCAGGGTTAGATTTAAAAAAAAAAAAAAACATAAACAATCTCAAGTTTCTATGCAGCTTAACATTTGTGGCCTTGCAGGGAACTAGTGAGGCTGGTGCCATGGAAACAGTTCAACTCAGTTCCCACAGTAACATCCCTCTTCGTTCCGTCAGTAGCAGTAGTTCCTCAGTTCCACTTATTGAAAACATATATCATTTACTTAATTTTCTTCTTAGCTCTTCTTTATGGAGTGTTGGGAGTGTGGATGATTACAATGTCGTACTTCACTGTGTTGAAAAACACTTTTATTTTGCTCCCCAAACATGAGTTTTTCCTAAGCAAGCTGACGTGGTTGAACAGTTTTCTGTCTGTGTAGCCTGTTCCTGATACTTTCCTCACCGCCGGGCTACCCCCCACTTCTCTGTAGTGTGGAACTGCCTCAAACGACAACTGTCCAAAGTAGGGATGCTCACCTGCCATCAGCCCTTCCCTGGGGTCGGCTAATGACTGCACCCGTGGAAGGCAAGACTGAGGGCCCTTCATGGGGCAGAGTGCCTGGCTCCCACCAAGTGCTCAGTGGAATTTCGGGAAATTGCATGAAAACCTTCATTAAGTCTTTGGCCCCTTTTCTGCCTCTTTTCTGATCTTGTTGAGGCCAGTTTGTTTGCTTTTAGCATGTTGATATTTTGCCTCAACAGCATCCTTCACGTCTTCCCCTTCCTTCCTTTTCGTACACATTGTGATAGAATGAGTTCTGCTAGCTAAGTGATCCTGAGGCATCAGCCACTACCCAGTGCCCACGGGGAAAGGCCAGACTCCATGGATGGGTCCTCCTTGGTCGATCCCACCTTTCTGGGTTTATCCTACATCCCTCTCCTCCGCAGCCCCCCTTGCCTGGCTACCGTGGGTCCCTAAATACCCGCCACTCCACTTGTCCACGTGCTGGCATTTCCTCTACTCTCTCCTCCATCTGAAATGCCTCTTCAGCCCTGCCAGACTTTCGTCACTGGCCTCTGTCCCTGTAGCTGCTCAGGAGTCACCCCAAACTGTGTTTCTTCCATGAGGCCTTTTCTGACCCTGCTCTGAAATAGCACTCTTATCCGAACCTCTCTCGTGGCACTTGACACATAAAATATCCTATCTTTTAGTTACTTATATGCGTATTTTTACCTTCAGAATGTAATTCATAGTGAATCATTTTCAATCCCCAGCAGTGCCTGGCCTTGTGCTGTGTCATGGATGCCCAGTAAGTGTGTTGTTGATGACTGCCAAGTGAATGGCTCTCTCAGGAGAGGCACCTCCCTTGTTTCCTCTGAGCCATGTTCAGGATTTTCTTGGGTGGCAGGTCCCTCTGCAGATTCCTTGGCGTTCCTTGGCTGGGGGTGGGTGGGACGTTATAAGCATATATTCCTGAAAAGCTTACTGTCTTGTGACCCCCTTGTGGGCCGGAGGAGCCCTCCGACTATCTGGTGTCAGGCCTGAGAAGTATAGAACATTCTGGGCTCTGGCTCAGAGTAGCAGAGCTCAAGTGGGGCATGGTTGGGAAGCAGAGCTGGCTGTGGACAGTTGTCAGCGGAACCAGATGCTTCCCAGGGGCCAGGAACACCATGGGATAGTCTACTTTGATTGCGTTCTCTCCTCTATGGCTGAGATCCCAGGGTTCAGTTTCCTGGGCGTAAAAAGTGAGTTCATTGAATCTGCATGGTCGTATATTTTCAGCACATCGCAGTTTTTACGCATAGGGAGTGGTGTGAATTGTAATTCCAGAAACATGATTCCCATGCTTCGTGGCACTTAGCCCATAAGTGGGTATTAGTTCTGTACCTCGTCCGCACTGTGCCCTTACTCGGCTGTCTTTGGGTTGCGTGCTGTTGTCTTTTGCATGCCCACGTTCTACCTGCTCTTCCAGGACAGCTCATGTGCTGCCTCTGCGGTTCAACCTTCTCTGATCCCTGTTTTCTCCTGCCTCCCACCCTACCTGCCTAAGTGTAAGACTCTCTTTCCCTCTGTGCTCCCATGGCATAGTAAACTCTCTTTATAGATGTTATCCCATTTCTGGTTGATTTTATAGCTGTTCTTGAAAATGGGTTGGTGTGCGGTGTTTCTGCACATGGGCTCTGATAGCCTGGCTCTTTGGCCAAATAGCCGAGGGACCTTGAATGGCGGTGGCATATGAGTTCTTAGAGGCTGAGGCAGGAGACTGGTTTGTCTCTTTAATGCTGTGAATTTAACTCTGTGCCTGGCGCACAGGAGGCACACCGGGAAATGTGTTTGCAGTGAGTGAATATCTAAACAAATGACAACCGTAGGAAGGCTCCACGGTATGTCCTCGTACATCAGAAGTTAATTTTCAACAATTGGCTAATGATTAATGTTTGCCAAAGAGACTGCCTCTCATATCCAGTATTAACAAGAGTCCCAGGAAATACCTGTTAGAGCTCCCTTTTAATTTCAGGATTGTATCTTTCTTGGCAAATTTAACTCTTTATATCTGAAGCAGGAGAGAAGGAAGACAGTACTGAAGGCTTTTGGAATCCCTAAGTCATGAGCTGGCATGTGTGTCTGTATCCAGCATTGCAAGCCCTTTGTGAGTGGCTGCACTGGGATGGATGTGTGAGTGTCACGTTTCCTGTAGAGAGTGGGGCAGGGGGAGCAGCAAAAGGACCAGAGTGGGTGGGTGGTGCAGAAACACTTTATCTAAAGCTGTTTTCCTGATCATGAAATGTGAGTCAGTTTATACGCTAATCACATACTCACATCTCTTTTGTAGTCTCTCCTAGTTTCGACAAAGAACAAGTTACCTAACTTGAAATTTAATCGAACAGACTTCCATTGAGTATCGACAGTTTTTCAGAACTCAAATCCTGCCCTTAAAGAATTCAGATTTGCAACTATTGACATTCCTAAGAATAAGAATTCAAAAGGGTTCTCACTTTTTGGCTTATTCGTTAAAAAATATATTCCAGTTTTATACACACTAGAACTTCCCTGCTCAGACCCTTTAAAATTGAGACTATCTGAAAGTAAGGGTATTTGGATATATTGCCAATTAGCCAGAACTTCTTGGATTATGAGTTTCAGAAATGCAACTCAAATTGGCTTCGTTGAAAAAAAGTATATATATATATATATATATACACACACACACACACGTTATATATGTAATACACATATGTTATATATATATATATATATATATATATATATGTGTGTGTGTGTGTGTGTGTGTGTGTGTGTTACATATTAAATCAGAGAACTGAACAGTCCAAGCATGTAGAAGTCATCTCAGACTCGGCTGGAAAGGGTTTGGAGAGGGCAGCAGGGCTGTCCCTGCATCAGCTCCATCTGGACCCTGGGTCCCCAGAGTGTCCACCTCACGCACCGCCTGAAATGGGTGTCCCTTCAGCCCATTTGATGGTGGCTCTGTGGGGAAATGCATTCCTTTCTTAGCTGTAGCTCAAGTTCCATATTTAAAAAAGGACTGTGAGAAACGAGATCCCTGTAGCAGATTTGTGGGGACTTTACTTTTTTCCTTTCTTTAAACTTTATTCTTATTGTCGACACTATTACACATGTCCCCACTTTCTCCCCTTTGCCCACCTCTCCCCAGCCCCCATCCCCCTCCCTCTGCTGTCACCGCTCTGTTGTCTGCGTTTATGGGTTATGTATAGTATATGTCCTTTGGCTAATCCCTTCGCCTTCTTTCATTTAGTTCCACCCTTCCCTCTGTCTGTTCCATGTATCCATGCCTTTGTTTCTATTTCATTCATCAGGTTACTTTGTTCATTAGTTTCCACCTGTAAATTAGGTCATATGGGTATATTTGTCTTTCTTTGACTGGTTTATTTCACCTAGCATAATAATCTCCAGGTCCGTCCCTGCTGCCACAAAAGGTAAGATTTCCTTCTTTTTTACAGCCAAGCAGTACTCCATTGTGTAAATGTAGCACAATTTTTTTATCCACTCATTTATTGATGGGCACTTGGCCTGCTTCCAGGTCTTGGCTATTGTAAATAGTGCTGCTATGAACATAGGGACACATATATTCTTTCAAATTGGTATTTTAGTATTCTTAGGATATATTCCCAGAAGTGGGATCACTGGGTCAAAAGGCAGTTCCATTTTTTAATTCTTTGAAGAAACTCCATACTGTTTTCCACAGTGGCAGCACCAATTTGCTTTCCCACCAGCAGTGCACCAGGGTTCCCTTTTCCCCACATTCTCACCTGCACTTGTTGTATGTTGATTTGTTGATGATGGCCATTCTGACGGGTGTGAGGTGGTACCTCATTGTGGTTTTAATTTGCATATTTCTGATGGCTGGTGATGTTGAGCATTCTTTCATATGCCTATGTGCCCTTTGTATGTCCTCCTCAGAGAAGTGTCTATTCAGGTCCTTTGCCCATTTTATGTTGGATTGTATATCTTCCTGGTGTTTTGTTGTGTAAGTTCTTTATATATTTTAGAAATTAATGCCTTATCAGATATATCATTGGTAAATGTATTCTCCCATGTTCGTAGCAGTGTTTTTGATGATACAACTCTTGTTTTGAAACATGAAATGGTGCCAAGGTTGCCAAAAGGACTACACACTTCATTTCTAATTTTTTAAAGTCTGGGTGGTTGGACCAATAAAGGGGAGTGTGTCCTGTGGTCTTTTAGATCCTGGCAATTTACCATGAGAGCCCATCATATTAGCCAGAAAAATTTCCCGTTTGTACCGAAAGGCATTCATCCTCCTGATCACTGAACATGATCTCTCCCTTGCTTGCTTAGAAAGTCCATAGTTGCTTTCCCTGGAGCTATTCTCCGTCTTTGCCTTGTGGGTACTTCTTAATCCTTCCCACTAGAATTTGTTTCATTTTCTATTGTCTGCAGAATGTGACACCTATCTGATAGAGGGGAGGACCACTTGCCCAAAAGTAGAGACACTTGTGTCTTTGTACTAAACACTGGTGATGGTGTTAGGGAGACTCAACACAGACCCCAACAGCTCCTCACCGAAGAAAGCCCTTAAAGAAATTGAAGAGGCTCCGGAGCCCTGATGCTTGAGCCAGGGAAGGCCGGCACTGGGTGTTACTGTTGTGTGGATGATGCTGCTAGGGGAGGGGTGTGGGTGGGTGTCCCTGCCCAGCGTGCGGAGCGTGGGTGAGGGGTTGGCAGGTCTTCCAGGAATAGATATTAACATTCCTACTTCTGCCTCCCACCCTGCTCGGGCTCCTGGGGCTCTCTGCCATCCACAGGATAGAATGTGTTGCTCAAATCCTCTTCTGCCTATGTGATTGAAATAAGGAAAGTGCCAGAAGGTGTCTTCCCTTTTTTTTTTTTTTCAAAGAGATTAAAAAAAAAACAAAGATTTTATTTATTATTTCCAGAGAGAGAGGAAGGGAGAGAGGCAGAAAGGGAGAGAGACATCAATGTATGGTTGCCTTTCACCTGCCTCCAGCTACAGACCTGGCTGGAGACCTGGTTTGCAGCCTGGTTATGTGCCCTGGCTGGGGAATCGAACCAGTGACCTTTGGCTTTGCAGGCTGGTGCCTTATCCACTGTGCCACCAGCCAGGTCTTCCCTTTTTAATTGATGTGAGATTGGTGTTCTAGCAGCTGGGTTCTTGCAGGGGGTAAGGCTGGGCAAGCAAAGCTGACAGTGGACAGTGGGGAGGAGGACACTGAAGACAAATGAAGATGAGATGAAGAAGGAGTTGCCTGTGGTGGACAGTTCTCTGTGTCTTTCTGCCTGTCTCTGTCTTTGTGTCTGTCTCTCTCTTTGTGTGTGTGAGCTGGGGAAAAGTGTGGGATGTGAGTGGGTGGATGTTAGGGTGGGTGTTTTTGACACCAACCTTGTAGAATGAAGCCTTCCTCTGTTGATTTTAACTAAACAGAGCCCAGACACTGCCCAGACTGGGGAAAATGACTCTTTTCCAGAACCTCACAGCAGTGATTTCTGCTAATTTTTTTCCCTCCCTACTGTCTGAGTGGTAATTTTAGAAACCATAGGACATCTGTTGAAATGATTGAATAAATGAATGAGAAGGTCAGGCTGAGGGACCAGGGGGCTGACCTGAGGGAGGGAAGGCAGGCTACAGAAGGCTCAGGGAGAATGTGGGTGGCTGGTGGCCCCAGCCTGGGAGGGCGGGAAGGAGGTGTGGTTGGTCGGCTGTGCCTGGACACTCTGACCGGCTGCGGGGCTCATGCCTTTTCCTACTCATTCATCTTCTGAGGGGCTCACCTATCTCCCCTTCCTGTGTCCATGGGGAAGCCTTGCACTATGTAGACTCCCAAATATTTCTGTAGAGCTTTAAGCTTGTTTATAAGAAAGGAAGACCAGGCACCATTATTCAACAAATATTTACTGAGACCTGCTCTGTGGAGCTCACTAGGCTCATGTGTCCCTGGCTTCTGAGGGGTGCTGCTACAGCTCACTGTGCACAGCTTCCCTTTCAGTACAAGAAGACCCACAATATGGGGTCAGAGACAGCCCTCTTTGTTTTTCATACTTTTCATTCTTACAGTAAATCATCACCCCAAATCTGCACAAGTAATGCATGGATACATCCTTGTAAACCATGAAAACAGTACAGATAAAGTGACAGTTCCCTTTTACCCACCTAGCTCATTCTAACCACGGTAATCACTTGAGTGTGATTCTTTCATAATGGCTTTTCATTGTATTATGTGTATGTAATCTGTGCATTTAAAAACATAACATGTATCTAAGTCCTGGCTGGTGGCCCAGTGGATAGGCGCTGGCCTGCGAACCCAAAGGTCACTGGTTTGATTCCCCAGCCAGGGCACATAACCAGGTTGCAAGCCAGGTCCGTAGCTGGAGGCAGGTGAAAGGCAACCATGCATTGATGTTTTTCTCCCTTTCTTCCTCCCTCCCTGCCCTTCTCTCTAAAAATAATAAAATCTTTAAATATATATAAAAAATAGAAATATATGTCTATGCAGTCTGGGTATGGTCAACTTTACATAAGTGGGAACATAATGCATGCATTATATAGCTTTCTTTTCCCCAGTTACTGAGTCTTCCAGGCCTTTCTACACTTGCAGGTAGAGATCTAGTCACTTCCTAGTTGCTATAGAATATTGTGTGTGTGAATACACCATGGTTTAGTTTTTCTCTTTATGATGAATAGTTAGGTTGGTTCCTAAAGTTTTTGTACTTCAAACAATGCTCAATTGAGTATCCTGGTATGTGCTTCTCTGTGCATAAATATGTGTGTCAGGTTGGAGCGGGGGACTGGTCCCCGGTTCCTCTCTGTACATGGCTGGCCCTTCTGCTGGAGTCTGCCAACTAGCTAGCCTTGAAGCTAATCTTACCCCAGAGCCCCGGAACACTGGGCCCAGGGGCAACCAACATAGAGGCCCTAAAGGACAGGCAGGTGTTGCCTTTGGGTATGCTGCCTCTTCGTTTTAAGGTACATATAACTTCCTTTGTTCTAATGGGTATATAAGCCTGCCACTGCTGTAACCTAGGTGTGCTGCCATTGGACAGGGTGGACAAACCATGCGCGGAACACCCACATGCTCCAGAGCTGCCCAGCCTTTCGGTCGTTAGCATGCTGCCTCTTGCAGTACAGCATGCCAGATCTCCTGAAAGCTTGGCGTGTGTCCATGTTTATCACCAGGCCAGAGGCCTGCCCACCATCAGAACCTACTGGTCCAAAGCTAAAAGAGGCCCCAGGACCTGACAACGTGTTAGCATTTTTCTGGGATAAATATGTAGATGTAAAGTCTCTGAGTGGAAGGATAGTACATTTTTAATTTTGACATATGTTGCCCTGCACTAAACCTGGACCAATGTAAGCTACCACTTGCATATCTCCTTAAGATTATGTTCATTCAGGTCTAATGAGTGGCCTCATTGTTCTTGTCATTAGGCTATGGGAATGGAAATCCTGAGATTAAGGGACAGCCTCTCTCTTGGGTGTTTGTTAGGCATCCAGATTGTCTGGTCCAAGCAGAAGGTCTAAGAACTCCTGACACTAGATTTGTAATCTCTTTTGAGACATAGGTCCAGGTGAAAGGCACTGAAGCTTATTGTTCTTTGCCTGACTTTGGGAGCCACCCACTATGGTACTATCCTTTGTTCATTATTTATTTCCTCATCCGAGGGCTTTTCTTCATTGCTTTTTAGCAAGAAGGGAGGAAGGGAGAGAGAGAAAGAAAAAAAATTGTTGAGAAATCAAACCCACAACCTGGTTATGTGTCCTGACTGGGAATTGAACCTATAACCATTCAGAATATGGGATAATGCTTCAACCAAATGAGCCACACCAGCTAGGGTGTGACTGGTTCTTTTTCTTTCTTTTTAAAAGTATATTATACAGTTGTCCGAATTTCTTTTCCCTTTGCTCCCCTCCATCCAGGACCCCCCTTCTCTCCTGTAGTCCCACCCCTCCCATGTCCATGGGTCATGCATATAAGTTCCCTGATTTCACCCTTTTGTATATTATTCTTAACTCCCCCATCTATCTTTACCCACCAATTATATTTATATGCATGACCAATTATATTTCCTAATCCCTGCCCCATTTCCCCACTTCTCTCCCTTCTCCCTCCCAGGTGATAACCCTCCCAGTGATCCCCATGCCTATGATTTTGATCCTATTCTGGTTTGTTTAGTTTGTTTTTATTTTTAGTTTTTATATTCTGTTGTTGATGGTTGTGAGTTTGTTGTCATTTTATTGTTCATAGTTTTGATCTTCTTTTTCTTAAGGAAGTTCCTTTAACATTTCATATAATAATGGCTTACTGATGATGAACTCCTTTAGCTGTACCGTGTCTGGGAAGCACTTTATCTGCCCTTCCATTCTAAATGATAGCTTTGCTGGATAGAGTAATCTTGGTTGTAGGTCCTTGCTTTTTCATCACTTGAAATACATCTTGCCAGTCCCTTCTTGACTGCAAAGTTTCTTTTGAGAAATCAGCTGATAGTCTTATAGGAACCCCTTTGTAGGTAACTCTTCTTTTCTCTTGCTGCTTTTAAGATCCTCTCTTTATCTTTAATGTTTGGCATTTTAATTATGATGTGCCTTGGTGTGGTTCTCTTTGGGTCTAGCTTGTTTGGGACTCTGTGCTTCCTGGACTTGTATGTCTATTTCCTTTGCCAAATTAAGAAGTTTCCTTTTATTATTTTTTCATGCAAGTTTTCAATTTATAGCTCTTCCTCTTCTTCTTCTGGCACCCTTATGATTCAGATTTGTCATGTTTAAAGTTGTCCCAGAGGTTTCTAATTTTTTTTTTTCAATTCTGTACTTGTTGTCTGTTTATTTCTTCCTTATGTTCAAAATCATTGATTTGAACCCCAGTTTCCCCACTTTCCCATTGGTTTTGTGTGGATTTCCCTTTGTTTCACTTAATATAGCCTTCACTTCTTTTCTTCTGTGTTTGCCATATTCAAGCATGTCTGTCAATTTTGTGAGCATATTGATCACCAGTGTTTTTGAACTCTGTGTTAGGTTGACTATCTCCTTGTTGCTTAGTTCTCCCACTGGAGCCTTGATCTGTTCCTTTTTTTGGGCTATACATCTGTCTCCTCAGCTTGACAGTCTTCTGTGTTAGTCTGTTTCTTAGGTAGAGCTATCACACCTGTTACATTGTAAGGGGTGGAACCTTAGGTATTTGCCAGTGGAGGGCGACCTGTTTCATCATGCTGTGGTGCTGTGTGTAGGGGAGGGGTCTGAGAGGGAACAATGCTGGTTGCTCAGCACTTGCCCCTTTTCCAGGCACTTCTGCTTCCTGTGTGGGACTGGTGCCTCTCTAGCAATTTTCCTGGCCATGGTTCCTAGAGTGAATGGGTCTGTGGACATTCCAGGACTGTGGGGGCCTCTAAATAAATGGACTTTGCTGAGATACTGGCAGTTTCTTCCTCTGCCCCAACCCCCACTGCTTTTCATAGTTAAGAGCAATGAGGCGTTATTTTCCCCTGAGCATTGGAGCTGTGAGCAGCACAGTCTGGTTTGGTCTGGTTCTGGGAGTGCTCCCCAGATGTCCCTACTTATTTTTAATGTATGACTGTGCTTTCCAATGACCAGCTGTAGCCACCGTCCCGCTGCAGCTGCCATGCCACCAAACCACGTCCTCTCTGTCCCAGCTCTGTTCCTTCTACCTGTTTGGATGAGCATTTCTTCTTTATATCATTTGTTTGTTGGGTTTCCATGCAGCTCAATTTTCTGGAATTTCTGGTTGTCTCTACTTTTGAGGTAGTTGTAGTCCTTTTCAGTTGTGGAGGGAGACACAGCATGTCTACCTCCACTTCCATCTTGGCCAGAAGTTGGCACTGTGATTTTTCTTTATGTTTCTTTTAATTGGGGAAAATAATATCTAATTTGGAATGTGTCAGCTGTCCCATATTATTTGATTATTAATTATTTTATCTTCACACACAGTGAAATCTCCCAATTGTGGTAATTTTATTGGGTTGATGCTCCTCCTACCTACAAAAGCTGAGGTGGCTTAGACAATGAAAGAGGTTGAATGAAGGGACACTTGGGAGTCAAAACAAAGTAGCCTTGCTCATGTGCTCCAGGTGAACACATTTTTTAACATCTGGGCACCCAGGTGGCTTTAGGGTTTCCAGCAGTGGCTTCAAAAGGAAGCACATCCTTACTTACATGGCTTTTATCTTCTCAACAATGGGAAGCAGCCACATTGATTAAAGGAAGCACTCCCAGGGGCCAAGTCCCAGAAGGAATCTGCAGCACGGGTCCATGTACAGGCCCATTGTCCCATGGTGAGCTATGTTTTTGTTAAAGTCAGAAATACCTGCCAGCTGTGGGTCCCTTCCAGAGGGCTGGGGCACAGCACTAAACTGGGATGTAATGAAGGCACTTCTCTACACTGTAAGAGCTTTGCCTTTTGATTATATGGTAAGTTAGCATAGGCCTAGAGATGGGAAGATTAAAGAAGAGTAGGTTAACACAGCAATCATTTAATCCTACATAAGGTACTCTTTTCCATGTTTATTATGTGTAAAATATAGCTCATTAAACACATTTGCTTACTATCCTAACTTGGTTTAAGTCAGAATACAAAAGGATAGTTTGAATTACTACAAATAAACCTCTCCCCCAAACACCCCGGCTTTTGAAGATGTGGTTTTATATTTTACTCTAATGCTCCAATGTAATATGACCAATATTTTTAATCCTATTTTGTTTTTATTGTTCTTTTGTAGTTGTTTCAATTTTTCCCACTATTGCTCTCCTCTACCACCCCCCTCCATCCCCCCAGCCTTTTATAGTCAGTCCCTACCCTGTTGTTCATGTCCCTGGGTCATTTATGTTTCTTGAGGAGACCCTTCCCCTTCTTTCCTCCCTTATCCCCCTCCCCCTCCCCTCTGGGGGAAGTGACCAATATTCTTGAAAGGTTTCCTTGAATGTTCAATAAATAGTTAACAATGAGGTATAATGAAACACTGTTTATATTTAGATAACCGCTTTTAAGTTGTATAAAAACAGCCTAAATGGGTAAATGGGTAAAATGCTGCCCTTTTATACCAGTAATTAGCCCCTTAGTCCTTTTTTATGATAATACAAAAGTGAACTTGTCTGTGGGCTTTCACAAATTCTGAATTACTGAAATATAAATTAATGGTAAGTATTTAAAACTCCTTTTTCAGAATTATGATTTGGTGGGAGTAAAACTAAAACACATAAAAGTCTAACTTGGAATTTGGGGAAGTGGAGACCCCAGCAGGAATCTGGTGAAAGATAGGTGTTTAATAAATCATTTTCTTAGAAAGCCACATGGGGTCAAGGTGGAGAACACTTCGGTATATTTTAGATTGGCCAACTAAATAAACTAATCAATACTAGAGCCAGCTGGGGCAAATAGTGGGTGAGGGGGCTGTCCTCATTTTACCTGGAATGGTGCTGAATGTGAATCACAGAGCTGGTAGGGTTGGGATGGGAAGGCTTTCAGGACCTTCAGGTGGGTGTGTTCCTTTTTCAGATCCAGCAAGTGTCTAGCCCAGGGTTACACAGTGAAAAAGAGCCAAGTAGGCTTCTGTCTGCAGTCTGTTTTTTTCCCCACTCTAGTTATAGCTGTGAATCTGGCGAAAGCCACGCACACCCCACATGGTCAGGGTGGGGTCTAAGAATGCCTGGGTCAGTCATGGCATTTAGAAAACTGTGATGAAAAAATGTCTCTCTTTAAGGCAGGATGGGCATTCAGTCAGCTTTTAATTATCCTCAATTTTTTTCATTATCTTCCAAAAGATAGTTTTGATTACCCCCTCTCGTTTAACTTACTCAGTTATCCTACTTCTTTTATGTAGACCAGCATGCAGAAAGCCTTTGGCCATAGATGGCCTTGTTTTATGGGAGAAGTCAGGGCACCGGCTAGTGAATGAGGTAGGGCAGGAGGGGGTCAGCAGAGCTGCTTGACAAATGCAGCAGGTCTCTCTCTACTCAGTTACCTTGTTTTCATTTGACTGGTACCCCCTGTCTTGTTGACCATAACTGGAGGCAAGAGATAATTGCCTTTGTTACTAGCTCATGACTGATATCTACTGAGCTCTGTGGGCTTTGTATATATAATCTCCTTTAATTCTCATTTCATCATCACCATAAACTCCCAAAGAAGAAATGACTAATGAGCTTTTACAGGTGAGGAAACAGGGCTGGGAGTGACTGAATTGCTTACATCAGGCCACGAGGACTAGTAATTGGTAGGGCCAGGATTCACAGCTGGGCTTTGGGATTTAAGAACTCCCAGCTGCACCACGAGGCCATGAAGGGAAGTCAAGGCTTATTTAACCACTGAGCAGAGGAAGGCAAGGTCATGGGGCAGAGCCAGTGGAGAGACCCTGAGAGCAGTAGGCAGAACCTCAGGTGAGTCTCTCTGGGCTTCACGTTCCATTCCCGATTTTGGAACTTGGGTTTGGGGACCGGGCGTGCCAGCTTTCCACACCTCCTCATTTCCCCCAGCCAGAGACATTTCCAGGCTCCGGTGGGGGTTGTGGTTGGAGAGAATCTGGAGGTTTTTAAAAAGATTTTATTTACTCTTTTTAGAGAGAAGGGAAGGGAGAGAGACACAGAGAGAGAAAGAGACATCAACGTACGGTTGCCTTTCACCTGCCTCCAGCTACAGACCTGGCTGGAGACCTGGCTTGCAACCTGGTTTTGTGCCCTGGCTGGGAATCGAACCAGCAACCTTTGGGTTGGTACCTTATCCACTGTGCCACTAGCCAGGGTGTGTGGAGGTTTTTAACAATCCTGTGTCCCTTCTGGGGAATCTTCTGAAGTGTCTTGGGATCGTCCAGTTAAAAGGGGAATGGATAGAGAAGTTTACACTTGGGCATTGAGTAGATTTTATAGCACTTGAATTCCTTGGAAGGTGTTGCCTTGTGAAGGGACAATGCAGGAGCTCTTTGGGCGCGGGTCAGAGGTGGGTGGTGCATGCTGCTCAGTTGCAGGAGTAAGTGGTTAGAGTTGTGGGCTTAGTCCTCAGCTTTGCCATTAGCTGCCTGTGACCCGGAAAGAGCTGCTTTTCCTGGCCTAGGCTGGTCCTCTTCTGTGAAAGAGGAAATAAAACATCTAAAGGGGTTAGCCCAGGCCCTTGCTCCTGCAAACCACAGAGCAGTGTGGGCTCTTACTGATACCGTGAGCCAGTGTGCCATGTCTTTGAGTCTCATTAGTGTCCGGTGAGGTGTAGGGGTTGCGGTCCTCACCATTTCAGAAGGAGGAACTGGGGCTCAGGAGACTGAACAGATTACTCCCGACCCAGTGAGGGGGTGGCGGAATGAGGGTGGGACCCCTCCAGTCACACCAGGAAAGTACCCTGGATGGTGTGTTGGGTTAGGGGTTTCCCAAAGTCAGTCTGTTCTATGGAAGATGGTTTCACCAGTCTATCCTGTCCCATTCCATCTGTCCTGCTGAATAGCCTTGGACGGCAGTGGTTATGGAGGGTGTTGGTGGACCTAGTGACCAAGTGACTGAAAGTTATCCTGCTGGTCGTAGGAGGACCTGGGCCATGCCCCATCTTCACTTAGGCAATAATAAAGCGTTGTTAGTTTCCCTTGGAGCATCGAGGAGAGGCGGGGCTGGGTTGGCCAGGAGCTGATTCTGTCACAGATGGGAAGACTGAAGCTTGCCTCTACCCCTGTGAGTTATCTATGAGGCAAGGAGGAAGAATCCAGGGCTTCCTCTAGCATGAGTGGTGTCTCTACAGACTCCTTTCTCAGCTACCAGGGACTCCTGACCATCTGTGTCTTGTTCTGCTCAGCCCAGGTGGAATACCCGCTATCACCTTTTGATTTAAATGCTGCTCAGTAAGGGAAAGGAAACCGGCACCGAGAAGCAAAATGGGTGTCAGGAGAGTTCTGGCCCGATGGCTGTGCTTTCAGAAAGGGAGATTGGGTGATTCTTCGAAGTGGGACAGTGACCATCATCACTAGGACCTGGTGGTGCTTCTGCCATCCTCTTGATTTCATTCTCATGACTACCTGTGAGCCCCACTCACATTTTATAGAGGAGGCAGCTGAGCTGGGGCTGTGAAAAGACTTGCCCAAGATCAAATAGCCAGGAAGTGGCCAAAGTGGCATGCATCCCTCTTGCACTCTTCCTGCCATACTGTGTGCTGGGGCCTCACAGTGTCCCCTGTGCATGTCATTCAGGCAGGAGACAGGCTCACAGGTGGGATGTGACTTGTCAGAGCTAAATTCACTGGAACGAGGGTCGCCGTTGGTTCTTTGCTATGTGGTTTTGACCTCATTTTCCTCACCTGTGAGGAGGGAGCGACGATGGTAACACGTGCCTCACTGCTGAGAAGGCTACATATGATGTTGTGAGGGAAACCTTTGTGGACCCCAAATGCTGTACCCCTAATTTCCTTACACATCCTCCATTTTTTCAGGCTTTTAGGGCTTGCCCTGACCTGACTCCCTTCTTTTTAGCCTGTATTATCCTGTCTTTAGGAGAGCCTTTGGAGGAAAATAGACCTCGATTTGGATTTCAGATTTGCTGCTAGCCAGCTCTGTGACTGAACAATTACCTAATCTCCCTTGGCCATAGTTTGCTCTTCTGTAAAGTGGAGAAGAGAATACTTGTCTCACCATGAGCACGGAATCTTTGTGAGGAGTTAGGACAGTAATGTATGAGAACAAAAGGCATCATTTAATTGGCCAGGAATGGCCTCCCATCCTTTGTGAAGGTCAAGGTTCAGGGTGTACATGGTGGGGGAGCCTCCTCCTGTCCCCCCTACCCCTGCCCCCTGCCCTTGGAGTGCTGTCTGGTTGGTTTAAGCACATATACAGGCCAGGCCTGTTAAACCCCTGTGTTCTCTCTCTGATGTGTGCTGCCTTTCTTGGCCCAATAGTGCTTCCCCTGCTTTCCTTATTATGACCTAGTCCATGCAGGTGGGGAGAGGAGCATTTCCTGCCTCTTTACTTTAGTAGGGGCCTTGTTACTGCTTTCAGCTCAGGGCTTCCTGGCAGCAGAAAGGACTGTGCGGCACTGAAGCTGCCGGATGATCTTGCTGAGATCAGCATTTCAGCAGCAGGGAGCCCTGTGTCGCCTTCTTCAGAAAGACCCAGTTCAGTTTGGGGGTTTTGGGCTTGGTGTTCATGGCCGCACTGATGTTTCAGTTGGGAGCATGTTCTCTGTGCAGTAAACTAGTAGGGCCTGCGTCTTCAGCCTTGCACCCTTGGTTTCAGGCACCAGGCTGAAATTTTATACCTGTTTGGTCTTCATAGTAAGTCACATTATAGTGACTGGAACCCCTGTTTTGCTGGTGAGGCCAATAAAGCTCAGAGGTGTTAACTGAATGGCTCTTGGCTGAGGTAGTAAACCCGTAACATTGCAGGTGGGACCTGTGATCACTCTGTCCACTGCTTCAGCCCCGTGCTCGCCACGTGCGTGAGGCAGGACATGGAATGAATGCAGGTGTGGTATCAAAGGACCAGACTTTGAGTTCCTGCTCTGTGACCCCTTTCTTCATCAGTCATAAAGCAGGAAGTAAAAAGTCAAATGGGTTATGTGTGAAAGTATTTTATAACCTAGAAACAGGATACACCTGTGTCTGCTAGAGAGCAACTTCCAAGGACATAGGCTTCACCTTTAGAAAACAGCTCAAGGCTGAAGCCCAAATCCATTTTTGTCCTTCTATGATACAAGTGCCACATATGGCCCCCAAACAGAGAAAAAGTCAGGCCCATCAGCGTGGCCATGATGATTGCGGCAGTGTTGGGAAGAGGCTGAAGTGGGGTAGAGAAGGACTGAAAAAGCTGGTCAAATCTTAAGCTTGAGTTAGACTTCTCTCCTTTTCTGTGTTCAAAGACCAGCTCTTATTTGAAGTTCCTTGAGCTCCTTGAGACTCGTAGTATTAGCTGTGCTTATGAACTGGAAAGGACAAACGATTTTGCCTAGTAATGCAAAGGCTTGTGACCCAGCCAGCCCTCTAGGCAAGCAAATACCACTTCCTGGCCTTCAGTGTGAACAGAACATAGTTAACACCACACCTTCACTTTGTTCCTAAATCTGTTTTCTTTTTGTATGGGATGAAAAACTAAAGCAATGAAGGTAGTCCTAGCTTGAAGCTGGGAAGCTTTTGGAGGCTGGAGGTTCTGATGTCTGGTTCTGAAGCTCCTGAGCACCGTGGTGCACACGTGGTGTCCTAAAGCTGGGTGGTGAAATTGGCGGTTGAGTTCTTTGGAACTCTGCAGATTAGCCCCTGTGCTGGAAGCAGCCCTGCCACCTGAAACAGACTTGCCTGTGTTTGATCTGATGCTAATTTATTTCTAACAAGACTGAACTTCCTATGGGCAGGGACCCTGTTTTCCCTCTGTCTGAAGTCCTCCCCTGCTCCTCGCACCAGGTGTTAGGTAAATGATTGACCATGTGATGAAGCATCACTGTGTCTACATCAGGCACCCTGAGGTTGCATTAATTGCTTTGGCTATTTGCTTAATATGAGCCTAATGGTCTCTCCAACCCAGGAGCAGAATCGGGAGGGGCTCCCCTTGGGAGATAGTGTGATTGCTTAATGAAAACATCAGAACTTATACAACTGAAACATAATGCCCCCCTTCATAGTAGTTGTGGGGGTTGCTCCCTGATCCCAGCAGTGTTGGAACATGTCTTCAGAATTGCTTTCACAGTCCATTTTTACTTTTCATTTTGCTTTGTTTCTGGCTAAAATGGGGTGATTCAGGTTGACCACTGACCTTGCTCATAAGTCTTTTCTTAAAGAAACTCTTGGGTATTTGTAAGAAAATCAAATCTGTCTTCAAAGAACCAAGTTTTTATTTTATTGTTTTTTTATTTTTATTTTTGAGGATCTTTGAGAGGAAGGTGTCACGAGCTCTGAAGTAGGTCTTACATAGGCATTTTGGAAATGTTCTGAGGGACGGCAGTGTTTCCAGAATTACATGTCCGTCTTCCCAAGCTTACTAGTTGGAAGGGAACAACATTTATTTATGTGATTCTGGTGTGTTTATGAAACAGAACAGCCTCACTACTTTGCAGTCACACTTCTCCAAGTCTGCGGTCTCATCTAGTCTGAAATGCTTTTGTGCCAAGAATTCTTCCATCCAGGCTTTTTTCTCTTTAGCCTCTTGGCCCCAGGAGAATGGTCAAGTAAGATGTTTTACTCCTGGTATCACCCAGTTTTTAAAGCCTTCATCTTCCCTGGCCAGGCAGATCTTCATGTTCCTTACCCCAGAGTCAGGGAACTCAGTGTGGGTGGGGGGTGAAGATACATGCCTACCGTTTGTCAGGGCTTGGGGGTCCTTGAAACAGATGTAATTGTGTCATTCACAGCTGTTGTTCAGTGATTTACAAGCGTAAACAGAATTACTTCAGTTCCTAGTAGGTCTCCTTGGGCTTGTCTTGGAGGAATATATGTTTCTGCACTTTTTCTTGCTTTTGAAAAAAGTTTACTTTTGATCTCAGTTAAGATAGACATTTTTATCTTAGCTACAGCAAAGAGAACTCTACCCTTGCTCTGCTGCATGAAGCTGTGCGAGACAACAAAGACTTTTAAAAATAGTCCCCTTGTTTATAAGTGAGGTGTCTGACTAAGTCAGTGTTCAGTAGCTAGGCTCAGATGGTCGCGACTGGCTCTGGGACCTGGGGACAAGAAATAACAATTGGTCTCCACTAGCTGGATGGGAAGAGGGCATATACATTTTTTTAAAAAGATAGCCTTTTGAGGTATAATTTACATACCATATGACCTACCACTTTAAATTATACAGTTCAGTGTTTTAATTTTTTTTTTTACTATATTCAGAGTTGTGCAGCCATCATCACAATCCATTTGAGAACATTTTTATCATTCTGAAAAAAAACTTCCATTAGCCATACTTCCAATTTCCCTGCAACCGCCTCCCCACCTCCTCAGCTGTAGACAGCTTCTAATTTACTTTGTGTCTATGGATTTTTCTGTTACATAAGTTAAATTATGCAATATGTGACCTATCATGCCCAGCTCCTTTCACTTAGTAAGAATTCATCCAGGTTGTATCATGTATCCTTCATTTCTTCTTTGTAGTTGAATAATATTCCACTGTATGGATATACCACATCTGATCTTCCCTTTGGTCAATTGATGAATATTTGGGTTGTTTGTTTTTTGGCTGTTACAGATCATGTTGCTGTAAACAGTAGTGTACAAGGTTTTGTGTGAGCTTATATTTTTAATTCTCTTGGATGGTATATACATAGAAGTAAAATTTTCTGTGTCATATGGTAACTTTAACGTCTTGAGGAACTGCTGAATTGTTTTCCAAAGCAGCCATATTATATAAAATTGTGTATCTTTTGGGTTGTAGCCATCCTAGTGGGTGTGAAGTAGTATCTCACTGTAGATTTGCATTTCCTTGATGACTAGTGATATGAATACCTTTTCATGTGCTTATTAGCCATTTATTCTTTGGAGAAATGTCTATTCATATTCTTTGCCCATTTAAAAATTAGGTTATTTGTATTTTCGAGAATGCTTATTCTTTTTATATTTGATCTAGAATATATAACAATTCCAAATACTGATAAGATACCAAAATTCAGATAACAGAGGTCATGCTATTATCTGAATTTTAGAAGCCTTGAAGCAAATCTCTCTCCTGCTTAGGAGAAAGAGCTCATTTTAACAATCTCTGGTTTGCATGTGTTTTTTAAATCTGAAAAGGAATTTCTACTTGTTTTAACTGAAATATATATCTAGGACATATTTCTATAGGTAGAACCAAAACGTACAATTCTGGAGCCTTAGTATTTTCATGCTGTTTTTCTAGTTAGTCTCATTTAACTATACATATTCCCAAACTAACAATTTTAAAAAGCCATACAAATTATGCATTAGAGAATATCAAGTCTGAATCTAAGACTTGAGAAGAAATAGGAGTTTTATGAACTTTTAACTCACAAGACTTAACCCTACTATGTAGTGGTGAAGAAGAGCACCATGGAAAGACTGGCTTTGAAGTCATTCTGATCAGCATTTGAATTGTTTTACTATTGTTTACTAGCTGTGTGACCTTGAACTTCAATTTCCTTATTCATAAAATTTGTTATAAAAATAACAAACCTTTTATTTAAAAATATATTTTACTAATTTTTGCTGTTAAAATTGTACCAATTTTCCCTTGTCCCCTCCTCCCAGTACCCCCATTCCCTCTGGCAATGCTCCCAGCTTAGTTCATGTCCATGTGTCATGCATATAAGTTCTTTGGCTTCTCTATTTCTTTTATTTTTAACATCCCCCTGTCTATTCTGTAACTACCAACGTGTACTTTTTTTTTCCTATCACATCCAGACAACTCACCATTTAATTACTGATTACTGTCAGCCTCTAAAATCATATTAATACAAAATTTTCTTTTCATTATTTCAAAATACTTGTTAATTCATTTGTTCAAAGAATTTTTAAAGTAATAGCAATTTCATTTTTTTTATTTTTTATTTTTTTAAAAATTTTATTGTTGTTGTTGTTAAAGTAATATCAATTTCAATATTACCAAACACATGCACAAATACATTTACACACATACATATTTTTACAATTAAAGTAGATAACAAACATTTTAAATAAATTCCTGACACCTAGCAGTTGCTCATTTAATGATGACTAGTATTAACATGCATGCTTTGTGTTAATTGTGCTTTTATGTGCAAAAAAGCACAATTCTTTTACATATTTTGTCATCTTGTTCAGAAATAGTGTGCATTTTTAAAACTGAGTTATAAGAGTTATTTCTGTGTTCTAGATAACCAGTCCCTTATCAGATATTTGCATACATTTTCTCCCATTCTGTGGCATGTATCTTCATTTTCTTGATGGTATCATTCAAGCACAGAAGTTTATAATTTTGCTGAAGTGGCATGTATATTCTTTGAGTCTTTGTAAAAAAAATTATTGATTTTTTTTTTTTTTTTTTTTTTAGAGAAAGGAAGGGGTTGGGGAAAGAAAGAAATATGAATTTGTTGTTCCATTTATTTATGCATTCATTGGTTGCTTCTTGTATGTGCACTGACCAGTGATTGAACCTGCAATGTTGAGGTACCAGGATGATGCTCTAACCAGCTGAGCTACCTGACCAGGGCTTATTCTTTGAATCTTATGGTTGGAGAGGGCCTTAGAGGTTGCCTGTTACAACTGCCTTGCCCTAGTGTGGGAGGCTGTGTGGTTTAGGGAGGATGGGCCTTCCTCTAGGTCATAGTTCATAACAGTCAGGACTGGAGTTCAGATCTCTTGACTTTCACTTTGGGCTATCTTGATTTTTTTTGTTTTGTTTTGTTTTTACTTTTTAAGATTTTTTATTTCAAGAGAGAGAGAGGAAGAGAAACATCAGTGTATGGTTGCCTTTCACCTGCCTCCAGCTAAGGACCTGGCTGGAGACCTGGCTTGCAACCTGGTTACGTGCCTTGACTGGGAAGTCGAACCGCTGACCTTTGGGTTCACAGGATGGCATCAATCCATTGAGCCATCAGCCAGGGTTGGCATCTTGGGTTTTTACTCACTGTATTGGAAGGTGGGGAATTTAGGTTATGTGTGTAGGGAAGAACAGTTTGTAGCTCTGAACCATTATTATTTCCCTTGAAGTGCACAGACTCCAAACTCTGCTCTGCTTATAGATGAGACTGCTGAAGTGCCTCCCCATAGTTCATTTGTTCATTTGCCCTCTAGCTTTATTGAGATATAACTGACACAGTTCATTCATTTCAGAGGATTCACTCTGAGAGAATTGTTTACAGCACAGCTATCTAGAATGGTAGTTACTAGTCATATGTGACTCTAGGAAGTTAAATTTTATTTAATTGTAATGAATTTAAAATTCAGTTCCTCAGCCTTGCAAGCTGCGTTTTCATTGTTTGGTATCCATATGCAGCTACTTGGGGTATCTTGCCTTATTCACATTCCACCTGCCAACTTGCACATCTTCATTTACACAGTGGACAGGTAGTTCAAATACCAAACAAGATAACTTTCTAGAGACATTGCCTCGGCTTAGACATTAATTTAACCCATGTTATGCACTGAGTCTTGCCTTTATGCCCGCCTTTGCTGCTCTCATCATTAGAAAGCATTAAGAAACCTTTCAATTAAGCAGGGTCACCCAGAGTTAGTCCTCATTCCTTCTCTCCAGCCTACCTCCAGGATCTGTTTCTTCAGGGAAGTCTGTCCTTGACCTTAAAGATAGAGATGGGAAACAGACTTGTTATTTTTGAGGTCAGCCTTGTCCACCAGACTGCAAGAGCCTTGAGGGCAAGGACAGTGTTGTCTCTGTCACCACTCGGGCACTGGCACAGTGTGTTTATTTAGTGAATATCTGGAAAATTTCTATTTTTCAGGAAAACTTCCTTTTGGATGGGTTTCTGAAGTATGAGGTTCTTTCTTCCCATGATCTTGAAACGTTGTCAATTCTAATTTGGAACGGTGACCAGAAGAAATGGGATAATTTTTCTGTTCATAGTAGGGACAGTTGCCCATGTGACTGAACTTTATAAGAACTGGAGGAATTTTATGTTTGTGCTGAGAAGGGTTACTTTTTGCTGAATTGGGCAGTGTGTGGACATAATCCAACAGGACATCCTAGGAAGGATTCCTGGACCAGTGAGCAGGCAGGCAGGGAATTAGGGAAGGAATTCCATGTCATAAACAGAATATCTGGCATAATAGTGGAACTTTTCTGCTTTCTCTTTCAGAGGCGGAAAACAGTTTTTTTCAAAGATGAGCTTAAGGACTATTGTGCCAGCGTATGAAACCACAAGATAAATTTATGCACCAGTTTAGCACGAGAAATGCAGTTTACAAATGATCTACATGAAAATCTTAAACAGGTTGAGAGACATCTAAGGCTCAACTGGTGGGTGCTCTGTTAGTTAGTTATTAGGGAGAGGACTCTGGGGTCAAAGTTGTGGAACTGGGCTGTGACCCAGGTCAAAGCACCTGTCTGCCTAGCCTTTGAAGTCTCTTTTTGGGTTCAGTTAAATTATTTCCTCACTCAGCTTCTACCAGGGCCTACATTTCTCTGGTTGGAGCGGAGTAAGTTTTTAGGCCGAATTACTTGGCCCATTGCCTTTGTTTTCATTTTCACATAGCCTGTGGATAGCTGGCCTTTTCAGCCCAGGAAAATAGAAATGGCTTTAAACACTCACTTGAGCCATGAATTTCAACCATGCATTAATTTGCTGCTTATTCCCTGATTTTCTTTCTTCTGAGAAGCAAAGAAAGGCTATTAAGGCCTCAGGAGTCCTCTGGAGGTACCTCAGGGCGCTGGGAGCTGGGCAGAGAAGCCCAGGAGGGTGGACCTGTGCCTTCCCACTCCTGCTACCCACAGAGCAGCCCGCCCTCCGTGTGTGTGTGTGTGTGTGTGTGTGTGTGTTTGCACTTCAGTTTTTATTTGGGGAGAAAAGTTTTTGAAAAGAAATTGTAAAGGCTGTGTCATAGCTTCACTTGAGTCAGCAATGACTCTGGGCTGGATGTTTAGGGCTCAGATGTTTATTTTTTCTCTCCCAAATGAGCCATGGACAGATTCTGTACTAAGGCCTCAATTTGACCTTTAACTCACAGCTTAGCTCTTTGAGGCATAAGAAACCTGGTATTATGAGTGAGCACATGCCCTATAACAGGGGTGTCAAACTCATTTTCATTGGGGGCCACATCAGCTTCGAGGTTGCCTTCAAAGGGTCGAATGTAATTTTAGGACAGTGTAAATGTGACTACTCCTTAACAGTTAAGTGAGCCGGGTAAACACAAGGTGTGAGGCCGAAGGTGCCGGGTTGGATTCTGCCCGCAGGCCATGTGTTTGCCACTGGCGCCCTATAGTAAGTGAGTTCTGTGTATTACAGACATCTTGAGTTCAGTGTTATCTCCGCTTTTTTCTTTAATATGAAAAAGTGCTATATCAGGGTAGGGGCTCATTCTTACCTTCCTCCAGAACTTTTATTAGGGATGAAGAGGAGGTGGTGGGTTACATGAAACACGGCAGCTTTGCAGTCGGGGAGAACATGGCAGGGATAGACTAGAGCTAATAAGTGATCAGTACAGGGCTTTGTAGGTTTGTTATTTTATGCTTTGGGTGTTAAGTTTTGCTCTGTAAAGCCTAGAAGTGACCTATTTAATTGCTGTATATTTGGAGCTTTCATAATGTGCCAAATATTAGCCCAATTCACTGAACGTTAACTAGGGAGGAAGTCCGAACTCAGCTACTGACCTCAAGGAGCTCCACGTTCACTACAGGACAGATGGCCTTTACTGAGCCAGCATCTTAGGACTCCTTTGTTCCAAGTCATGGGCCCCAACACAGCACAGACTAGATTAAACAAAAGAGGAATGTCTTGGATTCCATAACTGACCAGGCCAGAGATAAATCTGGAGTTAGCTGAGGGGCTTGAATGATGTCATCAGGATCTGGTTTCTTTCTGCCCATCCTGACTCCCCTTCCTGTGTGTTCAGTCCATTCTCAGGCACGCCCTCCCCTGGTCATTGCAGCGTGGCTGCAGCACTTCCCAGGCCTGCCGCCTTCCACCTTCCTTCCAGCACAAAAGAGTGTAAGGATTTTTGTTCCAGCCATACCAGACAGTCTTGTTTCACCTCATTGGCTCAGGCTGGGTCATGTGCACATCCTGAACTTGGGTGGCCAGGGACATATGAAGCACTAACTTAAGCCCTAGTCCTATCCTTCATCCCTGACCCAGGCTGGAACCACCTCTACCCAAGGTCCTGGCTGAGAATAGAGAACTTGGAAGCATTGATTGTTGGGGGAAGTTAACTATGTCTGGCCTGGACTCTGGCCTGACCAAGAACCTGGGGCTGTCTGTACTCCCCTCCGATATACCCAGAATTTGTTCCACTGTGAGTATAGCGTCTGTTACCATGTGGTTGTAGCTGCACTGTGGATTTAGACACCAAATCTTGTCTCCCCTAAGAATGTTGTTCTTGATGAGTTGGGTGGGAAATTTATTTCAGGTGAATGTTAGGGCCTTGACTCTAATATTAGATATCTTCATGGAGATTATTACTATTGGAGCTTCCCAAATGACAGTGCTGAAGAAGGACAGCTGGTGCAATGGCACCCTGCCAGTAGCACATCATTCAGATAAACAGGTTTTCATCTTTCTCCGGTTCATATAGCAGAGTGGGAGATGTGCAGATTTCAGAGATTTAGGAGAAAGACCTGGGTGTACATCTTGACTTTGTAACTGTGCCTCTGCTTCCTCATCTGTAAAATGGTAGCCACCTCGTGGAGTTGTGAGAAATAAGTGATAGAGTAAAGCACGGTGCCGGAACCATAAACAGTCCATGACAGGTGGTTATTGTTTCTGGGTTTTTCACATGAGCAGGGCACACTGTCAGATAATCCTGCGGAAGTTCTTTTCAGCATTACGATCCTGTAAATCTATGAAAAATCTTTCTTCTGCCCATATCTACTCAGAATTTGAGAGTTGCATCATCATTGAGGGTGAGGTGCTAGAAAGTTCTCAAGCGTCATGGTCCTTACAGAGTAGTGTAACCCTTTATAGTTTACTGAGTACTTTGTATTTATTCTCTCATATGGTCCTTACAACAGCCCGTGATGAGGCAAAACAGGAATCAGAATTCCCATTTCATAGAAGGCAGTCTTATCAATAACTTACCCAAGGACTAGTGACTGGGGAGTTGTGGAGGCCTGTGGTCAGGAGTCTTCTCAGAGATCCCATGTCTATTGTAGCCTTCCACTATTCCAGGATGGATTTGCCTCCCTAATATAATTCATTGAATTTGTTAGATGGTTTCAGATGGATTTGAATGAGGAGCCCATATTATACAATTCATGGTAAGCCTTGGGCTCATTTAGTGAAAAATAAGATTGTCCTTTTACTTCTGTCTTTGTTTATTGACCTAATTTATCAAAATTAAATTGCAAACCTCTCCTACCATTAAAGCAAATTAGCTCAATTTGTGCAGTATGGAATAAGTCAAGTTTATACCTTTTCAAAGTTATAGTCAGTAGCTTCCTAATTAGAACCTGAAAAGTTTGCCTCACTGATGTCCATGTCACTTATTTTGGTAAAGGTAAAGATTTCTCAGTTGGGGGATAGGGTGGTGGTGGACTCTTGTGAAAGAGAGTTAAATGCTAAATTTGTAATTTCTCAGTTAACCTTAACTCATTTCTTCCTAACTACATACCTCAAAGCATTGAGTACTTGTAGTATGTATAAGACTGGATAATAATTATGACGTCATATATTTTAGAAAAATTGAGTATGTTCAATAGCCAACATACTATTGTTAGAACATTATTAATATTCAATATATATATTAATATATATATTAATATTCAACATAGCTGTCTTGGGTGAGCTTGCTTCTATTTCAAGACATTTGAAAATGTAGACCAGATTAATCAAATGTATTGTGCACAATTAATGTCTGTGTTACCCTCTTATTTAATCTGTGAAATGTTCACAAGTACCAACAAAGCAAGTTTACCTGGGGTAGGTTAATGAATTGTTAGGTGGGCTTAGGATGATTTTAGGATGAAGAACATCTAGTTGACTGAGGGTTGAGACTAAAGCCAGATTACTAATCTCATGATACACCAGGAACAGGCACTCTTCGAAGACACACAAGACCTTAATCCAGACTCTAGTCATAACAGTACATAAGTGTTTTTCTGAAGACATCTCCTTGCAGCAAAGGACACAAAGCATCTGAGACCAGAGCACAGATTAATAACGAATGTTTTTGAGGTGTACTGTACATGTGGTAAGGTGCATAGAGTGCACTAATTTGAAAGGTGTAGCTCAGTGAGTTTTCCATGCATAGACCTATTGTGACCAGCACCCACATCAAGGTTTAGAGCATCCCATTACTTCACGCGCTTGCCAACCCCAATGCCCTCAGACCCTCATCCAGGAAATCACTGTTTTGACTTCTTCCCACATTAATTAAGGTTTGACTTTTCATAAACTGTTATTAATGGAATTGTACAGTACATACTGTTGTGTTTAGCTTCTATCACTCAATATAATGCCTGAAGTGCACAAGTTTTCTGCAGCTAAGGCTAGTTAGCTTCAGTCACCTGGATTGAAGAGGTTTCGAGAAACCTTGATTTATGGTGGTAAGTGGAGTACATTCTGAGATAACATATCCTGGAATCATCATGAAATGAAATTGTTTAAAGGCGAATGAAAGCATACATCACCTAGGAAAGGACTTCTATGGAATTAGAAGCTTCTAGAATTGCATATCTTTTCTTCCTCTTCCCCCCACCTTCAACACCTTCAACCCCTTCCACATAGACAGACACTGGCGAGTCCTGGCTACTTGTTTAAAACAGGTGTGTAACGCCATGTATGGTTGATAATACTTGAAATATCGTATAGAAAGAGATCTAGTTCTTTGTTTTTCTTTATTACTTAAGTTCCTTGTACCATAACTTTCCTCTCTTCTCTTGGTGTTTTTCCCTTTTCTTGGATTCTGAACAAATTCTGATGAATTGGTCTCTATTTTGTCCAACTATAGTATTTTAATTTGGAGAAGCTAGAGTGTTAGTTATATTTGGAATGATTTTTTTCAGTAATTTTAAATCTATGCAATAATTTTCTTTCCAGAGATCTTAGAACATTTTGGAAATGCTTTCAAATATACATAGCCAGACCATATTAAATTATAATATTAACTGAAAGTGAAGGCTTGAGTTTGACAAATATTTTAAGGAAAATCTAGTTTTATTTTAATTTGAAATTATTTTTCAAATTTTCCTTTGTGATTAATGCTTTTTAGATCCTAAGAAAGTTACAGCAAATGTTTTTTCTATATAGAAGCTATATAGTTTTAGCTTTTACATTTAGATCTGCAGTTCCATTTTAAATTATTCTTTTTCCCATGGTGTGAGATAGGATCAAGGTTATTATATTTTTCTCCCAGTGTATATTCAGTTTTTCCAGCAACGCATGTTGAAAAGACTTTCCCATCTTCATTGAATTGCTTTTGCACCTTTGTTGAGAATCAATGGACCATATACCTGTATATTTAGTTTTCTTTATAGACTTTTTCTCTTCCACTAGCCTACTCGTCTATCTTTATCATTTCTACAGTTTTGATTATTGAAACTTTATTGTTGGTAAGTCTGAAAATCAGAGAGTATAAGTTCTTTAATTTTTGTTCTTCCCATCTTGCCTTCTACCCCCTCCACCCCCCACCCCGCCAAAAAGGGAATCTGTGGGCTCTTCTTAGTCCTTTGCATTTTTGAATAGGTTTTAGAGTCAACCTGTCAATTTTTACAAAACAGCTTTCTGGGATTTTGACTGAAATAAAATTAAATCTATAGGTCAATTTGGGGAGAAGGACATTTGAACAAGATTGAGTCTTTTCAATTGTTTAATATATAGTATATCCGTTTATTTAGATATTTTCCAATTTCTCTCAGTCATGTTATTAATATATGTTATATATTATATAATATATGTTATTAAATTAAATATTTAATACTTTATTAAATTTATCTCTAACATTTTGTTTTTTGATGCCATTGAAAATGGAATTTTAAAAAGAATTTTCCAGCTATTAATTGCTTTCAGGTAGAAACATGCTTGATTTTTATTTATTAGCTTTGTACCTGTCACCTTTGTCAATTTTATTAGTGCTGGTAGTTGTGTTGATTCTCGAGGTATTTTTATGAATGCAAATAGTCTGTGAAAGACAGTTTATTGCTTCTTAATATTTATGTGTATATGTAGGTAAGTATGTATATTTTTTGTTGCCTTATTGCATTCACTAGAACGCTGGTAGTGTTGAAATGGAACTGGTGAGAGTGGACATTATTTTATTCTTAAATTAAAAGGAAAAGTGTTGTTTTACATCATCGACTACAATGTTAGTTTTTGTGTAAGTGTCCTTTCAGATAAAATTTTTTTCTTTTTCTAAGTTTGTAGAGAGCTTTTGTTATGAAAGGGTGTTGAATTTTTTCAAATGCCTTTTCTGCATTTATTGAAGTAATCATATACTTTTTCTACACTATTCTAATAATGTGGTAAATTCCATTGACTTTTGACTGTTAAGTCAGATGTCATTTCCAGGGTTGTCCCCACTTGGTCCTGATATATTATCCTTGTTTGAATGACTGGATTTAATTTTCTAATTTTGTTAAGTATTTTTGCATTGTGTGTCTTGAGGGATATTGTGTCTTTATTTTTAACAATATCTGTCTGGTTTTGGTATCAGGTTTATGCTGGCCTCATAAAATGAGGAGTAGTCTGGTACCAGTTACTCTACCATGATCAAAAGCAGAGTTCTAGTTTGTTTTACTTTTAAGTGCATAGAGTGATGGCTGTTAGATAAAAAAAGGTGGAATTGTTTCAACAATCAGCTAAGAATTTCTACATCCTAACATGTGAGATGTCTATGGAATAGTGTATTTGTTGTATATGAAGTAATGCATCAGTAGAGCTGGAAAATATTTTAGCTTAAGTGGGATAAACAACTCAGCTTTCCCTTTTGCTAAAATTTCTTATTATCAAAATTTCTTTTATTACTCAGAGAATACATTATCTGATTGTCACTTCCTTTATAATTTATGGAGTATTCAATTAATAAGATTTTATTGTACATTAATTTTGAATCTCATTATTTCTTTCTACCCTTGTTTCGTTGTATTTCTCTCAAATAAAAACATATATGCTAAGTAAGCTAGTGTTTTACCTATTGAGTTATTTTGCATAAAGTTGATCGGATGGACTCTGATAAAATAAAATATTTTTTCATCTGTATCTACTGCATTGTGGGTTGCCTCTATGGTTTCAGTTTTGGAGAGAATTTCCTTCAAAGGAAGGAATGTAAGTTCAGTCTAACTCAGCAGTGATTTGGTATAGAATGGAGTTAGAAGAAAACAAACCATCAATTTTGGTGAAGTAGAAATCTGTGTTAAGTAAGCTGTGGGTGAGAGGAAATTGGAAGCAACCATGCCAGTTCCCATAGTGATAGTGAATCCAGGAAAAGGACAGGGAAAAGGAATTGTTATGGGCATATGATGTGATGCTTTAGGAAGCATGCCAACCCTATACCTCTGTCTTCAGAATGATGTGTTTAGACACACATCCTACACACTATGTTCACCAGTACTTACTGTGCTTCTCTTTAGCCCCTTCAATCTAGTGTAAGTCACCCTGGGGGACTTAAGTCCCCATGTAATTAATTTCCCTTATTTTCTTTCCAAGAGTCCAGGGAAGGTATGTGAGTTATGGCACCTATAAGCAGGGACCTGCAACATTGCTTGGAGCCTTCTGGAGACTCCTGATTGACAGGCCACTCCCTCCTGCTGTTGTCTCCAGCCCCTGGCTGAGTCATAGGAGGCCTGTGGGGAAAGTGCAAGTTCTTGATGCCATACACCTGACTGACCCCTGTGTTGCCTCTTTCAGCAGTTTCACTTGTTCCTCCGGCAGGTCCTTTTGAAAGGGTCTTGGGACCATTTTTGCATTTGCATACGTTTTGTCAATAAAAGATCCCTCCTTGGTCTCTTCCCACCCCGATCCTACTTATTCTTGAAGGCTTATTTCAAGTCCACCCTCTTTCAAGAAGCCTTCCTTAACTGCTCAAGTCCCCTTTTCCTTTCCTTAGGATCTATTTTATGCATATAATGCTTTTAAATTGAATTAAGAGGACAGAGTTGATTATCAGTAGGTATAGACCAGGCTTGATTTTAAAAAGTAACACAGGATGGAGTAATTTTATTTATTTACTAGACCTTTGCAGGCAGGGTTTAATTGTTGGACATAAGAGTAGAAAATGTTTCTATACTGTACAATGGGAAATGAAGTATTTGTAACAAGCAGAAAATTTAGGTTATAATGAGTGTCAGAGCAGAGAATTTAGGCTAAAAGAAACAAATTACTTGGCATCTTGATTCTTCTGGCTTAATTCCTCCTGGGTTATTATTGCCTTATTTTCTTTTAGATTCTGGTGCTATTTTTCTGTAGATGTATTTTTTAAAAGTTGTTCTTGAATTCTTTTCCCCACACCCACTCTGTGTGGATTTTTGAGTTCTTTTTCCTTTTTGGTTTCTGTGCCTCAGCTCCTCCGCCAGTTTTCGTAGGGGGCTGGCATCGGGGTCAGGCCTTCCCAGGACAAGATCCCAGGCTATGTAATCTTGAGCTAGTTCATGTTGCTGATCTTCCTTTTCTTTCTTTCTTTTTTTTTTTTAAAGAAGGATAAGTCCTGACTAGCATGGCTCAGTGGGTTGGGTGGCATCCTGTGAAGTGAAGGGTCGGTGGCTCTGTTCACAGTCAGGGCATGTGGCTGAGTTGCTGGCCAGTTTCCTGGTTGGGGGTGTGTGAGAGGCAACTGATTGATGTTTCTCTTGTACATTGTTGTTTCTCTCCCTCTCTTTCTCCTTCCCTTCTCTCTAAAAATAAATAAGTAAAATCTTAAAACGTAAAAAGATGATGAAGCTTGCTTTACAGGATGGTGGCAGAATTTGAGAGAGTGTGTGTCCCGTCCTTGGCACATGGCAGGAGCTCTGCTGGTAGCTAACCAGGCCTCTGCTTGTTCTGCAGGAGGGTTGCATCGTCCTTGCACCCAGCAGGTGCTCTCCCAAAGGGTTGCTTATGTGACAGGTAGGTGACCTTAACAGCTCCTAACCAAGGGGAGGTAGGGGTCATCAGCCTCAGGTTTGTAGACTGAAGTTTGCTGAATTGTGGCAAAGACATGTTTCATGATGTTGATCCAGTTGCAGGTGTGACATTTAGGAACCACAAGTCCTGGGATTACACAACGCATTATATAGCACTTAGGAAGTAGTTAAGCCATAAATCAGTGGGTATCTTGTGTCCTGTGTGGAGATCTGGAAATAAATAATCAGGGGAGAGAGAGAGAGAATGTGGAGCAGATAGAGGATACTTCAAAAGGATGTGGGATTTTAACCACAATAACAGTTGTCACTTATGAAGCAGCTACTCTGGTTCAGGCACTGTCCCCAGTAGTCACAACCATAGGGCCAAGAAGCAAACTGAGGCTGCAAGGGGCTGTATTGAGGGGTAAATTTTAGAGAGAAACATAAAGGGGGCATTTCAGGGTAGGAGAAGAGAATGAAGAGATGAAACAGGATGAGAAGCTTTAAGCATTATTTGGTAACACTAGAATTTTGTCACATCTCTTGATTTTTAAGATAATCAGCCTTGGCTAGAGGTTGAGATGATGATGTTGAATGGACTTTTTCATTTAAGTTGCTTTTATGTTTGTTGTTTTTATACTTGTGTGTTGCAACCCCTCTAAATTTGTTGTTGGATTTTAATGATAAGTTTGTTGAGGCCGATACTTTTATAGCTGGGAGGAGTGGTGCGGGGGTGAGCCTGTGACCACAGGCTGTGAGCTTGGACTCGGGTTGCTTTTCTGCTGGTACCGAGCTGCAGGACTTAGTGCCCGGTGTGCCACATTGAGGAAGTGGGAATAATGACACTCAGCGTCCTTCTCAGGGGTCAGGCCCTGTGGCCTTTTTTTCTGGAACTGTGTCTGAACTTCCTAGGTCTCTGAGGAGGTTTTTGTTCTGGTGACATGGCAACAACTGCACAGCCAGTTAGTGAGGGTAGTTGAGAAGAGACCGAGAACTTGCCCTGTGACCCAGGCTCTTGACTAGATGAACAACTTCTGATGTGTTAGCCTTGCGACTCTGCTCTCTGAGTTGTTGCTATATCTGTGTTTTCCCATCATGTTTCCCATTTTTGTCTTGGCTTCAAAGAAGCTCAGAGCTAAATTTATTGCTTGATTATAGTTGCTGGGTTGGTCACAAATTTAAATATATATACGTGCATATTTACTTTTTAATGTGATTAAAAATAATTTATTTTGATCATCTTATTGTTTCTACATCCCTGATGCTTATTACCTGCAATCATTTTGAGAAGTAGGTCAGGTTTACATTTAAAAATAATTTCTGTGGAAAGAGGGCCATCAGATAAATGGGAAGCGTTTGGGTGACTAGTTAAAAAATGTTTGGAACAGGTTTTATATTTGAACTTAAAAAAAATGTTATATCAAATAGTCTTACAGCTCATTTTACCATCTTCTCATGTGAGGTAAGCATTAAGGAAAAGTTTTTCTTTATAAAGATGATCTATTTTCCTGATTGAGCAAGTACTGATGGGTGACCTTCACTTGTGTACTGTAGGAGACCTGTGAAGCCCTGTGGTTGTGGGGACAGCACCCCTCGCTCTTCATTGTGAGGGGCATGAGGCAGCTCCCCTGCGGTCCTGAGGAGGCTGCGGAGGTGGTGGCTCCGAGCCTGTGCAGCGAGCTAGCTGCTGGCCAGTTCTCTTCACTATGGAAGGAAGAGGTTTTGGGCATAGTTACTGGTTATCAGTGTCCCTCCCTGCCTCTGCACCCATCCCTGCCCCTGGCCTGGCTTTTAGAAGTAGCTTTTATACACCCAGAACAAACCATTATTGTGGCACCAGCTATATGCTGGATACTGAGATGGGTGCTGTATTTTAAAACACTTAATGATGACAGCATAGTTGTTAGTAATTACTCACATGATAGGATCATCCCAGGCAATGCATTTCACAGGAATACTAGTGAAAAGGCTCTGAGTGGCAGATGTGTTCAGCTCTTGTAGAGGAAATGAGGCTCTTGTAGACACTGAGGACATTGGTCATCCTGGACGACCAGGAGCAGAGTTCCCTTTCGTGGGTTGTGTTCCTTGTGTGTGAGGGCCTATTTAGGTACTTCTTCATGATAATTCCAGATGCTTGGGTTTACAGAGAAATTACATTGGATTCCAGCAGCCCTTTGCTGTTGCCCCCGGAGATGCCTGTGTTATTTCTAGAAGTTCTGTGGGGGTGAGGGGTGGAGCGTGTAGGCTGGCCAAGCTTGCTGCGCCCCCTCCACTCTGACTATTCCTTTCCCTAATTCAACTGATTGCTTTTCTTTTCAAAATTGCTGGCTTCAGCTTTATTTTCTCTAATTTTATCTGCTCCAGCCTTGTGCATCCAGAGCATTTTTAGGGCTTGTGCTTATTCTGTCCCTTTCACTTCTCCTGTGTCCCCACCATGTTGTGGGGGTGGATAGGGACTGTATTTGCATAATCTCTGCATTTTCTGGCACCTGAAGGTAGCTGGTGTGGTGCTTTTCAACCTCAGGGATCTTGCCTTTCTGCATCTTTCTTGCAGCTATAAGCCATTGACGTAATTGGCTTCCTCCAAGACCTGGTCTTAATTCCCTTTTCTCCGTCTCTCTCTCTCCACTCCTTTCTTTTGACAGTTGTCCTTCCCAGCCCTGTTCTACTTTTTTTTTTTTCCTGCCTGCTGGCTTTTCTTACCTCTGTCACATTTACCTGCTCACTATTTCTTTTTACTCCAAGCATCTGTTTCTCTTAACTCATAAACTGTAGTTCAGTATAATTAAATATGTAATACATTTATTTTTTAAGTTTAATTTTATTGTTGTAATACAGTTATTTTAATATAAATATATTTCATGGACATATGAGTAAGAGACTTGATGCTCAGCACTGGGACGGATCACTGTTTGAAATATCCAGCTCCACCAGCTCCCCCTCGGGATGTTTATTATGCACCTTATTGGCTCTGTGTGTGTGTCTTTGCTTGGTCTATGTCTTTCTCTCTGTCTCTGTCTTTCTTTCTGGCACATGTCTCTAATATAGACTGCCACCTCTTCCTCCCCATGAATCTCTGTTTGTAGGCACACACAGGCACCTGGAAGGGTGAGGAGGAACAAAGTGTTCAGTCAGAGGCTGCACGCAAGAACCAGGAGAGAACTACAATTTCATACCCACATCTTTGTTATCCTTCCCGCAGCACTTTGAGAGTTTGGAACTTGGAGCCCCGGTGCCCTCCCTGGAGTATATTGCTGATGCAAAGGAAGGCAGGCAGGAGCAATCAGCCTTGCCTCGCCTGCCTGTGGTCCCAGGTGACCGTCGTCCCCAGATGAATGGTAGGGGTAGCAGCCCCTTTGTGAGTTGAGTGACAGGAAATAAAGGGCCCAGCATTAGAGCAGATCATATGGTATTTGGTTGTCACTTCTGTTTAAAGGTAAGTAAAAGCCTGTCTTTGGCTTAGGACTCTAACTTCCTGGCTCGTGGGTGAATATTGACTGGTAGGCATTACCTCCCATGTAGAAAAGACTTGCATGCAGGGCTGTAAATTAGAGTTCCATGTTGTCTGTATTGTCTTAATGTTTTCAGATGAGTGGGGTTAGGACATGTTGTTTCTTTTGTGGTTATAAAAAGCAAACAAGGATCCCCTTCCTCTGAGCCCAGCAGATAGTAAATCCGGTTTCATCAGCCATAAAAGTTAGCTGAAAGCTGGAATAGATATCTTAGAAGCTTGTGATCGATCTTGGACCACAAATTTCTATTCCTTTTCTGGAAGAGAAAAACTGCATTTTGGATTTTGATAATTTGGTTTCTGTTTGTAAGCCATCAAATACGAAGAACATTAGATAAGTTTCTGGAATCTGTACTTTTAGTACAAAGACAGGCAAATCACTTCACCTCCTGGGCTCTGGTTTCTTTGGCTCTTTAAAGGGCATAAAAACTGCCTCACAGGTGACAGTGACAATCCTATGAGAAAGTAGTAACTGATATGTCCTTTGGTCAGCCCAGTGGAGGCGTTGGTGATCCTGTTGTTTTGTTTTCTGGTTTTATTTAGTTTGTTTTAATGTGTGGCTGGACCTGAAATAACACATTCTGTCTGTGCTTCTGTGGATGCTGGTGCTTTTAGGGTTTTAATTACATTGCTTTATGAAAATGCTGAAAGAACTTCATGGCTCCAAAAAAGGCTGAAAAGTTTTGAATTTCCTTTTTCCTTTCTTTGCAAAAGATTTTGAAGCTTAAGTCATGTAATTAATAACAGAGGAGGTTAAGAGTCAAAGTTTTTTTTCTTTCTTTGGTCATTTTTTAAGCTGAACTTGGCATGGGTTGAAGCAAATTCATGTCTTCTTGACCATTCACTTTTTAAAAAAGAAACTAAGAAAAGAGATTCTATCTCTCATGAAATAATTGCAAACAGTCCTGTTACCATATGGTGCTGATTTTTCACAGAAGCATTGCTGAAATGCATGGGAACTACCGGGTTCAAAGATGGAAGAAAAGCCAACACTGCATACCATCCAGATGGTACCTCCAGACGAGAGGGCCCAAGTGGTATGAGAAATGTCTAGAGCAGGGGTCAGCAAACCGTGGCCCTGGGGCTAGACCCAGCCTGCCACCTGTGTTTCTGCATGGCCTGTGAACTGAGGAAGGCATGTTACATTTTAAGTAGTTAACAAAAAAATCTAAAGAGTGGTGCTGTTTCTTGACAAGTAAAAATTATGTAAAATTCAGTTTGATGTTCATAAGTAAGGTTTATTGGAACGCAGCCACGCCACTTGTTGACATGCTCTCTGAAGCTGCTTTTGTGCTACATGGCAAAAATGAGTAGTTGCCTAAAACATTCACTGGCTGGCATTTTGCAGAAAAAGATCGCCAATACCAAGTCGAGATAGTGAAGAATTTCAGTTCTAATATGTATTAATCGATATATGGCTTTTTTAAAGTTCAGGTTTTAATTTTAGTATTTTCACTTACTGTTAAAAAAAAGTATGAAGAACAAACATGTCTTACTAATGCTACTACTCAGATCACCCCATTAAAAAACATTTTTGGTGATGAAAAATGTTCATGGTGGAGGAAAGATGGTCACAGAGGAGAGGGTAGCACTACTGTAAGTAACTGTGTTCTCAAGCACTGGAGAGGCCAGAGGATAGTGTAGGGAGCATAAGACATCTGCAAGTCCCTGCAAATTGGAACAGAGTGGCTCAATAACATTGAAGCCACTCTGAAGGAGCTGAAGAAGCATCTCTCAATCAGCCAACTGGAGTGAAAGGAGCAACACATAAACCAAATCTAAAATACAACCAGACAGTCCAAAATAATGACAATAAAAGGCACCCCAAGAAGTCAAGGAAATCTAGGAGACTACACAAATCCCCTACCACAGAAGAGCACTCCACGAGGCAGGGATTCAAAACAGATTAATCCAAGAAACAAAAACAAGCAACACCAGACACCCAAAATGGGGAGAAAAAAACAGTCCATCACCAAAAGGAGAGGTGGAACCACCAGAAAGACTGCTAAATAAAATAGAAACAAGCAAACAATCAGATATGGAAGTCAAAGAACTTATAAAAAAACTTAATGAGCTCAACGAGCTCAAAGAAAACTACAAAGAACTTCAGGGCAACTACAAGGAACTTAATGAAATTACACCAGCATTAAAAAGGACATAGAAACCATAAGTGAGAACCAGGAGGAAATGAAGAATATAATCTCTGAAATGAAGAACACAACAGAAGGGAGCCAAATCAAGTTAGAGGAAGCAGAGGACGGGATCAGTGAATTAGAAAAAAAATAACCAGACATTGCAACAAAATGGAAAAAAAAAAAACCTGAAAAAGAATGAAGGGGGTTTAAAGGCGTTATGGGACAACATGAAATGCAACAATATTTGTGTCATAGGCATACCAGAAGGAGAAGAAAACCAAGGGATAGAAAACCTGTTTGAAAAAGTAATGACAGAAAACTTGACTAACTTGATGAGCAAAAATGTCACTCAAGTTCAGGAAGCACAGAGGGTCCCAATGAAGATGAACTCAAACAGGCCCATTCCAAGTCACATTATAATTAAAAAGGCAACTTTCAAAGACAAGGAGAGAATCCTAAAAGCATCAAGACAGAAACAGCAAATAACATATAAGGGGGCTCTGATAAGGTTATCAAATGATAACAATATAAGCCAGGAGGGAGTGGCAAAAAATACTCCCAGTAATGAAAAACAAAGGCCTTCAAGAAAACTCTACCCAGCAAGGTTGTCATTCAAAATGGAAGGTGAAATGAGTTTCCCAGACAAAATAAGGCTTAACGAATACACCTCCACCAAACCAGCACTGCTAGAGATGCTAAAAGGCCTGCTTTAAAAAGATGAAGAAAGAGAGAGGAATACAGAAACAAAAGGGGAAAATGTCATTGAAGATGTACCTCTCAATAATAACCTTAAACATATGTGAATTAAATGCACCAATAAAAAGACATAGGGTAGCTGAATGGATAAGAAAACATGACCCACCTATATGCTGTCTTTAAGAAGCCCACTTCAGAACAAAAGAATGATACAGATAGAAAGTGAAGGGATGGAAAAATATATTTTAAGCAAATGGACATGAAGAAAAGGCTAGGGTAGCAATACTGACAAAATAGATTTCACAATGAAGGATATTTCATAATACTTAATGGAACAATCCATCAAGAAGACATAGCCTTGTAAACACATACGCACTCAATGTAGGAGCACCCAAATATATAAGGAAAATCTTGGAGGACTTCAAGAAAGATATAGATAGCAACACACTAATAGTAGGGGATTTAAATACCCCATTATCAACAATAGACAGGTCTTTCAAGCCAAAAATCTCCAGGGATATTGTAGCATTGAAGAACACTCTAGATGAAATGGATTTAACTGACATATACAAAACTTTTCACTATAAAGAAGCAAAATACACATTCTTCTCTAATGCACATGGAACATTCTCAAAGATAGACCACATGGTAGGACACAAGACAAGCCTCCACAAATTCAAGAAAATTGAAATCCTACCAAGCATCTTCTCAGATCACAATGGCTTGAAACTAGAAACCAATCTCAAAAAAAAAAAAAAAAATCCAAAAGCAATATAATTTACGGAGACTGAATAACATGCTATTAAGTAATGAATGGAGATCAAAGAAGAAATCAAAGTATCTGGAAACAAATGGAAATGAATTCACAATACCCCAAAACCCATGGGGCACAGCAAGGCAGTCCTCAGGGGGAAATTAATAGCAACACAGACCTACCTAAAAAGGCTGGAAGAAACTCATCCAAACAACCTAACCATAAGGCTTCAAGAACTAGAGGAGCAACAACAAACAAAGCCCAGAGCAAGAAGGAAGGAAATTATCAAGATCAGAGCAGAATTAAACAACATTGAGACTAAAAGCATAATTCAAAGATCAATAAAGCTAGGAGCTGGTTCTTTGAAAAGATAAAATTGACAACCATTGATTAGACTTAAGAAAAAAAATTAGAAACAACAGAGAAGTGACAACTGATACCACAGAAATACAAAGGATTGTAAGAAATTACTATGTACAATTATATGACAAGAAATTTGATGACCTGGTTGAAATGGGCAAATTTCTGGACATGTATAACTTACCAAAACTGAATCAAGAAGCAGAAAGCCTGAACAGACCAATAACAACTAGTGAAATTGAAGAAGTAATCAGAAAAATTCCAGCCTACAAGAGCCCTGGACCAGATGGCTACACAGGTGAATTTTACCAAATGTTCAGGGAAAGAACTGACTCCTATCCTCAAACTAATCCCCAAACCAGGTCAAGACTGAAGAAAGAAAGAAAAGGCCAATATTTCTGATGAACATAGATGCTAAAATTTTCAACAAAGTACTGGCAAACCAGATCCAGCAATATACTAAAAATAATCATACACTATGACCAAGTGGGATTCATCCCAGGGATGCAAGGATGGTTCAATATTTGCAAATCAATAAATGTAATATACCACATAAACAAACTGAAAGACAAAAACCATATGATCATATCAATAGATGCCCCCCCCCCCCTGCAAAAGCATTTGATAAAGTAACAGCACCCTTGTATGATAAAAACCCTCAGCAAGCTAGGAATAGAGGGGGCATACCTCAACACGATCAAGGCCATATATGAGAAACATGCAGCTAACATCATACTCAATAGACAAAAACGAGAAGCCTTTCCTTTAAGATCAGAAACAAGACAAGGGTGTCCACTTTCTCTGCTTCTATTCAACGTAGTCTTGGAAGTTCTACCCACAGTGATCAGATAAGAAAAAGGAATCAAAAGCATCCAAATTGGAAAGGAGGAAGTAAAACTCATTATTTGCAGATGATGTGATAGTGTACATAGAAGACCCTATAGACTTTGCTAAAAAATTACTCAACCTAGTAAGTGAATTTGACAAAATAGCTGGATAAAAAGTCGATATCGAGAAATCGAAGGCATTTTTATACACCAACAATGTATAAATATGAAACATCAGATATAGAAGCTAGAAAGCAAATCCTACTTACTATAGCAACAAGAAAAATAAAGTATTTAGGAATAAACTTAACCAAGGAAGTAAAGAACTTGTACTCAGAAAACTACAGAGCACTGAATAAAGAAATTAAGGAAGATAGAGATAAATGGAAGCATATATCATGTTCATGGTTGGGAAGAATTAACATCATTAAAATGTCCATACTACCCAAAGCCATCTATAGATTCAATCCCTGTTAAAATACCAACATCATATTTCACAGATTTAGAACAAATACTTATAAATTCATATGGAGTCAAAAACAACCCTGAATAGCTACAGCAATCCTGAGAAAGTAGAATGAAGTAGGAAGAATCACAATACCAGGTATCAAACTATGTTACAAAGCCATAGTAATCAAAACAGTCTGGTACTTCCACAAGAACAGACAGATTAATGGAACAGAATAGAGAGCCGAGAAATAAGCCCAGGACTCCATGGAAAACTAATATTCAACAAAGGGGGAAGGAACATAAAATGGAGTGCAAATAGCCTCTTCAACAAGTGGTGTTGGGAGAACTAGACAGGCACGTACAAAAAAATGAAACTAGATCACCACCTTACACCATATACCAGAATAAACTCAAGATGATAAAATAATTCAACTTAAGCAGTGCCACCATAAAAACCCTAAAGGAAAACATAGGCAAAAAATTGCAGATATCCCAGGCAACAATATTTTCACTGAAATATCTCCCCAGGCAAGGGGAATAAAGGAACTAATAAACAAACGGGACTACATCAAACTGAAAAGTTTCTGCTTAGCCAAAGAAAACATCAACAAAATAAAAAGGGAACCAACTATATGGGAAAACATATTTGCCAATGACACCTCAGACAAGAGTTTGATCTCTAAAATATATAAGGAACTTAACAATCCAACACCAGGGAGACAAACAACTCAATTAAAAAATGGGCAAAGGACCTGAGCAGACACTTCTCTAAGGAAGACATACAAAGGGCCCACAGGCATATGAAAGAATGCTCAACATCACAAGCCATCAGAGAGATGCAAATTAAAACTACAACGAGATACCACATCACACCTGTCAGAATGGCCATCAACAAACAACAAGTGCTGGCAAGGATGTGGAGAAAAGGGAATCCTGATGCACTGCTGATGGGAATGCAGAATGGTACAGCCACTATGGAAGACAGTATGGAGTTTCCTCAAAAAACCAATAGAACTGCCTTATGACCCAGTGATTCCACGGCTAGGATTATACCCAAAGAATCCTGAAACACCAACTCAGAAGAGCCTATGCACCCCTGCTATGTTCATAGCAGTGCTATTTACAATAGCCCGGTGCTGGAAACAGCCTAAGTGCCCTTCAGTAGATGAATGGATCAAAAAACTTTGGTACATTTACACAATGGAGTTCTATGCAGCAGAATGAAAGAGAGAACTCCTACCATTTGTGATAGCATGGATGAAACAGCAGAGTATCATGCTTATGAAGTAAGCCAGGCAGCAAAAATTAAATACCACATATTTTCAATATACGAGACTAATAAACAAGCAAACAAAACAGAACCAAAGACATGAATACAAGGAACAGTCTTTCAGTGTGTAGTGGGGAGGGAGAGGGAGAGGGAGAGGGAAGAAGGAGGCAAAGAAGGGGATAAGGAGGGTGGGGAGGAGGAGAGGAGAAAAATGAGATTACTGTAATAAAACAACAATAAGAAAATCTAAAAATATAATGCTCCTGGTAAAAAAAAAATTTCAAACAGTTTAAGAAAGATGTGAATTAAATTTAAAACTTATTCAAATTCCTATACTCAAAGGCACACTGTTAATAATTTAATATTTAACATACCAAATTATTTTGTAGTTATACCAGACTATGTATGTATGTCCTTTTTGAAAAGCTTTTCAGAGCATGCTTAATTTGCTGGTAAAATACCTCTCAACATGTTGATTAGCAATTTTATACAAAAAGTAATGAAGTGCCAACATGAGTTAGCAAACTACATCCATCTGTTCATTAATTAACTTTTTATTATGAAAACTTGTAAATGTATACAGCATGAGCCAGAAAAACAAAGTGAACACCATGAACCCATCATTCACCTCAAAAGCCTTTCACCTCATGACCAAATCTCATTTCCTCTGTGGAATCCGGTCCCCACCTTCCTTTCAACAGATCCAAGGGACATTGTCTCATCTGCAAGTATTTCTGTATATACCTTTTAAAAATGACTCTTTAAAACAACCACAAACAAAATGGAAAAAAAAGTAACAGTAATTCCTTAATGTAAATTTTGTCCCTGGGTATCACTTAGTTTTTTTTTCTCTTTCTTTCTTTCTTCTCATAGTAGTCTTTTAAATGTCATAATTTGTTTCATTCTTTGTTTGAATAAGATCTGAGTAAGGCTTACACAGTGGGATTGGTTGTTCTTCTATAAATCAGTTTTAATCTGTATCTTCTCTCTACCTTTTATTTTGTCCCCATCACTTTTCACAGAAAGGAGATTATTTCTAATGTAGGTATGACATCCCTGTGGTGCTGCTTGATACCTTCTTCTGTCCTCTTGATTTGCTAGTTGGATATAAAGGCTTGAGCTCACTGAAATTTATTTTATTACTGCTATTATATTTAGCTAGGCTACTTCATAGGTGATGTGGGGTCCTTCTAATAGGAGGCACTTAAAAGCTGGTTGTCTCTCTGTGACGTTAGCGCTTGGTGTTTGATGTACATCCAGTTGTTCCCTGTGTGTTGTAAGATGCTGGTGCTTTGATCTGTCATCCCTGTGCCACTAATCAGCTGAAATGCTGATTTTCTCCTAAATTTACCAGTTCTGAAAGTACTAAGTTGGCTTACTAACATTTTTTTCACAGTGGCTGATTTTTTTTAATAACTAAATTACAGATTTAAACATAGTTACTATTTTATTGAAGTTATTGATGCCCAAGTTTGTACCCTCTTTGGTGAGTGTGAGCCTCTCCAAGTTGGCCCCTGAGCTCTTTTGACAGGAGGGTAGTTGTCATCTTCCTCTCTGCTGTGACAAGATGTTCAAGATGACATTTCTCGTCACAGATCTGGAATCATCCATTTCTCCAAGGATTTTATTTTAGAGGGGGAAATCGTATTTCAAGAATACAGTCTGGACTCAGGTGCATATCCATGAATAAGCAAACATTTTTTATAGTAAAGAACCCCAGACATACAGAAAAAACGCCCAAAGCACAATACAATGTCACCACCACCTTGGAAGTACTGTGGTGGGTCCCTTTGTGACCACAATTCTCCCCTCCTTCCTGTCGGCATAACCACTGCCTCAGCTTCTATGATGATCACTTCTTTTTTGGTTTTATCACTTATGTACATCATTTATAAACACATTCCTAACCAATAAAGCTTGGTTTCCTCTTGTTTTCCTGTTTTATACAAATGGATCATACTGCATGGATACTTCTATATTTTGCTTCTGTCATTCAGTGTTGTAAGATTCATTTATGTTTTTCTTGTGGTATGATATTCCATTGAATGACTAGATCACAATTTATTTTGTCCATTTCACTACTGATGTACATTTGAGTTGTTTCTAGTTTTGAGCCGTTAAAAAATGCTTAGACTGTCCTTGTGCCTGTCTCCTGGTGCAGATGTGCATACATTTTCTTAAGGGAACATACACAGGCCTAGATCTGCTGAGGCAAAAGGTATGTGTATATTCCTTCCAGAATATACAATTAATACTCTCACCAACAGTAGTATGTATATTCTGACTGTCCTGTTGCCTCACATCCTTGCTCACACCTGGAATTGTCAGACTTCTAAACATTTTTTTGCCAATTTTGGAAGCAGTATCTCACTGAGTTTTTAGTTTAGTGTTTCTCTGATTACTAGTGAGGTTAGACACCTCTTAATATGTTTAATTGGACTATTTGGATTTATTCCTTTGTGAAGGTTCTGATCGTATTTTTGGTTCACTGTTTCATTGAATTTCCTTTTACTGATTTGTAGGGATTTTACATGTACTGGATGTAGATTCTCATTGGAATGTGTGCTATGATGATCTCCAATTCTGTGGCTGTCTCTCTACTCCCTTTATGATGCCTTTTGATTAACATGAGTCCTTATGCTGTTATGTCTTGTTTTAAGAAACGATAGGCTAGGACATATAATAAGGATCTAAAATAGTATATTGTAAAATTACTTAGTAATATCTGGTCTTTATATCTTTTAAAAACAATTTCTAAGTATGTTCCCCTTTTAAAAATCCACTCAAAAGGAATAATACTGCCCTATTGCTCTGTATCTTACTTTTTCACATAATGTGCTATTTTGGAGATATTTTCACATCATCCATATACTGATCAATTTTTATTTCCAGTTTTATTTTCTATTAAAATGGTGCTGCCAAAAACGTGTGCATGATCTTGGCAACATTTTGTGAGTAATATCTGTAAAGCACATTTTAAACTGAAATTTCTGGGTCTCATGATTTGGTTTTATTAAGTAATAATAGATAATAATATTTGCTCTCAGTTGATACATGTAAAATAGTCAGCAGTTCCTATAATCTAAATTAGAAGGCCCAACTGTCCATATCCAGAGAAATTATCTGGATGTGAAGTGCTTTTTCAACCTAACCTGTATTAATAGCAATATGGTTATTTTGAAAAGATTAACACCTACCATTCACCATGTTTTAGAGGGAGAAATTGCTAATTTAGCCATATTTCGTTTGGAGCAAATTTCATAGGCGAGTCTGTGCTTGTGGAAAAACTCCAACCATTGTTAATATAACAAGAACAGTTTGCTCAACATTCATATAACCTGGCCACCAAGGAGACTGGAATTCTCATGCAAGAACAATGGCAGCTTAACTGTAGTAGTCAGTGGATTGGGTGGCAGACACTGTTGAGTGAGCATGTGTACTGGGTGTCCGTGGCATTCACAGTGATTGAGCGAGTACAGCAATGAATCTGCATCACATTTGGTGTTAAGCTTGAACATTCCTCCATGGAAATTATTCAGAAGATTCAGAAGGCTACAGCTATGGGCAACTGGTGATTGTTAGTCTCATCCTGACAGCGTGCCCGCTCATGCATCACACATGGTGCAGAGAATTTTTAATGAAACATCAAATTACCCAGGTGACTTAGCTCCCCCCACAACACTGATTTGACATTCTGTGACTTCTGGGTTTTTCCAAAACTAAAACCACCTTTGAAAGGGAAGAGATTTCAGACTGTCAATGAGATTCAGGAAAATACAGTGGGGCAGTTGATGCTGATTGGGAGTAGTGTGTGGGGTCCTAGGGTGCCTGCTTTGAAGGGGACTGAGGCATCATGGTTCTGTGTACCGTGTTTGTTGTATCTTGTATGTTCTTCAATAATGTCTCTTTTTCATAGTACATGGATTGATACTTTCTGGACAGACCTTATATATCATGAAAAACTGGAGGCAAGCAAGTGCTTAACTGTGCTATCAAGTCAGCACAGGAGTCTCTTCTAATGACTGTGATGTGCATCATGATGATGTGAGAATTCTTGGGATCCTAAATAATTATCCTCCTCAGAGTAGGGACTCTTACCAGTCTTTTGTATCTCAGATTTTATTAAAATGTTTTTCTCCCCTTTGTTTTAGTAATTCTTTGAGTATAACTTTTTTTCTCAGACATTTCCTGAGCACCTGTGTTCTGGGGAGTAGTAGATGCTGAGGGAGAGTGGAGGATTGATACTGGAATTTACCATTTGTCTTCAAGCAGATTACCAATGAAGAGCAGAATCCAGGTAGTATATTATTTGTATAATGGACTTTTATCATTAATTGGGTATCATTACTCCTTTCAGGGCACCATTTAAGTCAAAGCAGCTGAGGTAGTTGCAAAAGTCTGCATATTATACGATTCCATTAATGGTAAAGCTCAGAATAGGGAAGTGTAGTGTGCAGAGATAGACAGTAGATTAGAGGCTGAAGGATACAGGGTTTTTTTTTTGAGGTGTGCTTAAATTGACTGTGGTGCTAGTTGCACGTTTGTGAATATACTAAAAACCATGGAGTTGTTCTCTTCAAATGGGTGAATTGTATGGTATATGATTGCTTCTCAATGACACTGTTAAAAATTGTAGGAAGAAAACCATCACCGCTGTTTTCCTTTGGCTGGCTCAGTGAGGTTTTCCCTGTATGTGCATTGGTTTGCTCTAAAGACTGGGTGATACAGATTTCCCGAGTCTGGAGGAATGGGCCTAAAACAGATGCCAGTTTGATGTAAGTGAAATAGCCAGTTTACTTACTAACAGACAGGAAAATAATTGTGTGAAAGTGATGTACTTCACTGAATGTGAGTCAGAGCTGTTCACAGGCTCTTGAAAGAAGGGAGGGTGGTCAACATGATCAGTTCTTATTTCAGAGCAAAAAACCTCCAAAACAAAACAGTCCCCATGAACCAAACTCCCCAACCCAGTGTAACTCATAGCTGTATGACTTCTCTGAATTTATAATTAAGCCCCATTTCTTTTTTTTTTTTAATTTTATTGTTGTATTACATCCATCCCCTTTTTGGTCCCCTCTGTCCCCCCACCCACCCACCCATTCCCCCCAAAGTCAATCCCACCTGTTGTCCATGTCCATGATTCCTTTATACTAGGTTCTTGTCTAAGCTGCTCCCCTTCTTTGCCTCTACCTCCCCCTCCCCCCTACCCCGTTCCCCTGACCACTGAAGGCCTATTCCTTGTATTCATATACTTGGTTCTGTTTTGCTTGTTGTTAGTTTTGCTCATTATTGTCCCGTAATGGGTGAGATCATATGATATTTGTCCTTCACTGACTGGC